>JAQFZN010000205.1:0-40558 GCA_034687075.1 Geophilus carpophagus
TCTGCAACTTTCAGTGATATGCATTTATTGACATTTCAAATGATTGATAAAAGAATTAAATTTATAAACGTGTATAAAAGTACCAAAGGGCTCTAAATAAAATCAGTTTGTTGAAATAACAGTCAGTTTGGATAAGATAATCTAAAAGAATTTATTTTTTAATTTAGGCGTCAAGCGTTTTCGAACCTTTGGCATGATGAAGTTTCTCAAGCATCACATCAAAGACCCTCCTCGCTAAATAGCTGCTGGAGCTTTCCTTACAGGACAGCATTGGCTGCATCGATTTATGAATGCAGCTCCTGCTGAACAGAATGGAAACTCGCACCACGCATTTGCTGTTTGGCAAGTTTCTCATACCCAGAAAGCCATCACCTCCCAAAATATTTGTTTTTATTTTGAGATTAGTTACCTATTAAACTATTTCATTACATTCTTACAAAAAGGAACTAAAATCATAGTTAAAACATTTATTTCATGCAGTGAAAAATTGTGCCAGATAAATGTATCATTTTCAATGAATTTTATTTTATAAGTCAGTAATTTGGATAAGATATTTATTCAGATTATCTTTTAATTTTTTGTAGAGTCATTAATTTTTTAATGTTTATTATTTTATTTTACTTTTGTATATATATATTGTGCTTTGTCTAATACCTCAAAAAAACCAGAACGTCATTTTCATATTCTAACCTTTAGACAAAAAACAAGGCAACTTTGTAGACTCAAAAACTGTGCTATAATCACGTATTTTCTTTTGTTTACAAACTATTTTGTTCTATTCCTCATTTTGTATTATTTTTTCATGCAGATTTCAGCTTAGGTGTTAGTATAATAGACTCTATATTGTCATCACACTTAAAGTTGATTCTTTTTCCCCCACCCTTTCCCTTTTCATCACCCTCACAAGGATGAACCTCAAATTCAAGTAAATATTTTCAGATGCAGCTTAGTTTATATTGAGAGGAAAATGCAAAAAAATCTCCACTAGATGTCAGCATAGTAGCCATGAGACGTTCAGGGTGTCCTTAAAATTAAAAAAAAGGGAATAAATTAATTAACTTAAAACGAGATATAAAACGAAAAGTTTAAAAAAAATTGCAATTTTTTTGTAACATCTTGATACCTGGTCTCTATTTGTCGTCCACCTTTTGTTATAAACAATGTTATGTATTGTACTTACATATCTGTTACAAGAAAAAGCAAGTTCCCCAAACTTTATATTCAGTAGTACCAATACTCTAGTTATTTGTGTCACTTTTAATACCCTAAACAAAGATGAAAATTCTTATTCGCGTAGAAAACTTATAACAGTGATATTAAAAAGTAAGCAAAGAAAAATCTTGTATGTAAACGTATTCGTATAATAAGTAAAAAAAAAAATCCCCTCCCTTCCTATCCCTTTGAAACTCTCTTTACAATGATCTTCTTACCAATTGCTGTCTGGTTGTTCTTAAGATGATGTTCTTATAACTGTAACGCGAATTTCTTGTAATATTAGAAAGTGGGCTACCACAAAATAATTTACTTTGTGTCACTGACTCATTTTTCCTTAAATCTCATACATAATATATATAAACACATCTTACATAATACATTTTTTAAAAAAGAACAAAATAAATTTTCCACATTATGACTAGAATGATAGTCGAGAACTTAATTAACTTGTCAGCTGTTGCAGTAAGAATTTTCTGTTGGTTGCTTATTGTCCTCTATTTCTTCCTTTTTCTATTAATAGTATGTATATGTAAACTCGACAATTTAGTAAAGCTAACATAAACGATAAATAAAGCAATTGAGTATCGATAAGATGCATTGAAACAATCGATCAATATTTGCCATAGGGATCAAACCAAGGTCAAACTATTTGCTTGCATCAGTAAAGAGTTCAATTAATTTAATCACAGCACTGTTACATTGCAGCTTAGGTTAAGATTACATAATAAGCAAAATTAACAATTCCAATGACAAACACAGCTGTGTCTAATCTACTTTTTGAATATTGATGTTGACCTAAGAGTTGACATTTATTAACAATTATTATCATGAAGATTTTTTTCACTAAATTTGTCTAAGTGATGAAATTTTATCAGATAGTGACATTAACTTCAATTACTGTACGTAGAAACTACAAGGTATTTATATCAAGTTGTTCAAGTACGGTCAAGATCAAGCTAAAAAAAATAAATGGTTTACTATCAATCTAAAGCGGGAAACTGTTTTATCTTTGTGGTACTGTGGTACATTAATTTTAACTTTATTTTTTTTGGGGGAAAGAGAACGTTTGCAAATAATTCAAAACTATTTCAGAAGGCATTAAAAATAAGCTACATGGTGAGTCCCACTATTGATTTAAAAAAATTGAGTTTAAAAATTTTTTTTATATTTTTTGTACTTTTTTTATTTTCTCAGAAAGTGAATTTTTTTTTTCAATAAAAAATAGCGCCTACACAGCACATTTGAAGTCTTTGCTGCTCACTGACAACGAGTGACAATCAATTTTATTGAAGTACCAATCATTTTAACAGTTGATTCGAATTATAAAATTTATCAATTAATTGTACAATAAAAAGTGAGAAAATAATTTGAATTTAATCCACAATTGTTAACGCGAATGTAATGGATACAAAGCAAGACGCATGCGTGTACGATGCGGGCGTCATTTGCACAGATGAACGCTGTATGAGTGAGCGTTGCTTGGCAACAAGCCAAGCCAGTGCACTTCCTGGCAGCTTCTTTCTTAAAGGGGCGCTATTCCTTAGTAACAACCACTTCCGGGATGCGCTTAAGAAAACAACTTTAATATTTACCGATGCAAAAGTACACAATAAATAAATTGAAAAAATTAAAATAAAATAAGAAAGTAATTAACAAACACAAACTTGGCCAGAGGACATTGAAACATGACCTTTCTCTATTCATAGCGACACACCTTGACTCAAGGCACTGATGCCATCTTAAAGATACTGAATTAAAACAAAACGGATTAGTTGCTCACTTTGTCGTCGCACAGATTATTCTAATAGATGAAATTTACCTGCAAAATGATTTTTCATGCTGACAGTAAGAAAATAAAAAGGCAAAGTCGGAACTCTTTAGTGAATCATGAAAATCATGCAAGCATAAGCAAAATGAAAAACAGAAGTGACAGGCAATGCAAAAGAAGATGAAGCATGCGCACATGACTTGCTTCGTTGTCGTCATCATCATCAACATTAATATAGGCTCTTCTACATCTTCACAAAATCCGCTGTAACCCTTTTAGTTTTCAGATAAAATTATTGTAAAAAAATGAGGGAAAATAAATGCTGATTGAAGAGGAAAAGAAATTGAAATGGTTATGTTTATGCTGATGTAACATTATTTATTTTGATTGATGCTTAGAAAAATGAGCACAAAGGAAAGCGCGCCCAAATAATGTAACGAGAGCGAAGGGGGTAGCGGGGTAAGTAGAAAGAAGGCCGTAAAGAACGCTGCTGTAAGTTGCTATGTTCACCCTAGGCACCCGTTCAAAGTCAATTGAAACCAATCAAAGTCCACGTGCACGTTTCTCACGGCAATGCCTGCAAGAATAAACGTCACTCGCGCAGAAACAATTGTCACGTGTGCACTTTGGCACTCGATGGTTGTGCGTTGCCAAGCAACGTACACAGTTAGTTGAAGAAAAAATAATTTAGAATGATAATTACAATAGAGATTTATCACTTGTATTTAGTGTCAAACTTTATAAACAATAATTGTAGCAGCTGCTTGGACAAATGATAAAAGAGAATTGTTTTAGCACGAGACGAGGTGGAGGAGGAGTAAAGTAAAGTGCAGAGTCGCCATCTTGTCAATGTGGCGTCCATTTGGCTTTGTTTTCGTGAGCTTTGATTGGTGAGACTACCATGTGGTGCCACTAATGTCATTCACGTGCAATGTTGCCATGGATTATTAATTTGATGTTTGTGTTCTCTTTTCCGGAAGTGCCATTAAGCCTGTGTGTCATGCGGCGTTGGCTCGGTCAATATGGTACTTCGTCGTCTTCTCTCTTCTCTGTTATTTGGCTTGGGGTTCATCAAAACCAAACGATGACACGAATTCTTCACATCATTACGGAAACTGCGAGATAAAAGGGTTAATGCACCAGGAAGGTGTACGAGTTACGTTCTACAATCGCATTCATCCTCATCCATCATGTACAATTTGTTCTTTTGTCTCATTTTTTATTCACCATAACAGCAAGTTTGCACTAGGTTTGCACTACTCACAGTTTCTACTTTGATAATTGTTGAAATCAGTTTGCATTAAGTCATATCAAATTACCATCGACTCGGTTGAAGGCGTTGCCTCAAGCAAGATTGTATTGTATTTTGCAAGCATTAAGACGCGAGCAATTTTCTAGTGAAACATTTGGGCACCACGGCAACGAAACGCGGAGAAGGAACCGTCATTTATCTCTCGCTCCATTCACCAAAACCGCATGCAAAGCAAAACTTGCTTACAAATGACCGTCTTGACTCGTGCATCGTTTGCTCACAAAGCAATAAATACACAACCATCCATGGAATTAGAACTGGGCCAACTCAACCACTCTCATCTCATTACACTAACATTTAACGTCCACTTTTATTTTTTTTTCCTTTTAAAGTTGTATAGCTACAGATATAGTAATCTTTATTGTTATTGCTTTAAAAAATGTTTGACTGTAATTTACGGTTGTAAAATCCATTCTTTTATCTAGATGTTTTATTTATCTTAAGCTATGGAAGATATACTGGTTTTTCAGCAACGAAATGTGACTTTTTCCCCTCTTAGTTTGTTTATTCACTTAGTCGTCGTTGAGGCTTAACATTCCAGTAATGTTTTGACTATAAAAGCTTAATTCCAGGTCGAATTCAAATTCTAAATATTTCAGATGGAAAAGAAGCATCGTTTTTCTGTAATAAAAAAACAATTTTGTTATGCATTTATTATTTTCAACTTATTATTTATTTATTTTGATAAAGAAATATCAATGTACTGTACTCTGTTTTCGTGTCGATAGTAACTTACAGGAAATAATGTTTTATTTAACACAAACATTGATCAACCAACAACTAGCAAAAAGAATTTCCTTTTCTAAATTAAAAAAAAAAACTGCATAAATTTGTTTACAAGGATACATATAATTCAATTTTTTTTTATTGCAATATATTTAAGGTTCCCGTGATACGGATTTTTCACTCTGATGGTTTCACTCACCCCTATGGGATGTCGGGAAATTATTTCGAGTCGATCATGACCCACTTTTTCCCTGAGGTTCCGGATCCGTGACTTGGCCGCTACTCAAACTCAAAATGTTTTCAAGGCCCGAGTAATGGGACTATTCTCAAATGACTTCATTTTACGTGCGGATTTAATAGTTTATGGCTAATTTTACAACGTCTTCACATTTTGGCATTTGATACCTTAAAACAAACAATTTTTCGTTATTTATTCATTTTCCTACATTATTCATTTTTATACAAGAATCTTTTAAAACTCAAAGAAAAAGAAAAATGTGTGAATACGATTTTTTTAAATCCTATTTCTTTCTCGAGGCTGGTTTCTTTCGCTCCAGTTGAGTAATGACGAAGATCGGAAATGACCAGCCAAGACGCAGTTGCTCGGGTTAATGCCACGGCTTGTTGGCAAGGAAACGGTTACACCCTGCACGGCTTCATACCAATTTGTTGAACCATACTACTTTTGTGAAATATTTTTTTTTTACCTGTTGCAATTTACTTATAGATTTTTCAGATTGTCATCAATCTTAAAAATTTCACAAACGGGTGGTCACAAACTCGCTTGCGGCATCACCTTATAGCAGGTCAGGAAGGAAATTTGGTCAACGACAGATGACGCCAAAAGCCACAAGCTAACTCCCATAGGGCCCGGCCCATCTTTCTAATAAACGTTTATCACAGTGCGAGAACGATGAGCGATTGGCAAAGAAATGCGACGCGATAACAGATAAGCCAAAAAAGAATAAAAAAGTAGAACGCGCATTAGTTGTGTTATTAACTTTCCCCTAACCGCCCATTGCACGATTGATGATGATGTCACACGAATCCTTGATAAATATCTTTATAATCCGCAATTGGGGTCAAAGATGAGCTTGAGGTGCCCTCATTAGTTACTCACAGGTGTGTTTCACTAAGAAGAGGTTCGCTTTGCGCATGACATTCGATACATATTGGCAAAACTGAAAGGGATGTGGATTTAATGAAAGTGGCGCGCAAAGGGTGGTAAGAGAGTGAGAGAAGCGTGTGACGCCCAAGTAACGCTCGCATTGTTTCATAGCAGCTGCATTGAGGCGCGTGCACTGGACGTGTCTTTTTGTCCTCAAGCAGCTGCAGACGCATATTTTGGCCGGAAAAAACAGTTGGTCAATTAAAAATCGAGCACGTGAATAAATTTAACAAAAGATCACACTCAACTGAGATCCCTTTGGGGAGCCCCTCTCTAATTCCAGGAAGAAGATGGGAACGCCAACAGTTCTGCGGTTGGCTTTCCATTTTTTATAGCTCACAGAAGGGAGGGAAACCGAATAGAAAGCGGTCATAGTGGGGTCATGATTACCCCCATCCCCTAACGCAACTGACCACCTGGCACATCCCTTACTCTCCCTTGGCGGGCCCTACTAAGTAAAAGTAAGGTGAGGCTCAAAGTACAGTGAGCAGGTGAGCAACCAGGTGGTAGACGACTTACAAAAGAAACCATAGAGTACACATCACCCTAGAATCGTATATTTAGGAGTATCCCCTAAGGGCGGCCAAGCCTAAGTCGTGTTTCAAGACTATATACATACATATGGATTGAAATGAGACTGAATGATAAATTTACCGAAAGAAACGTTGATGGGGAGCTTTAAGCAAATGAGTAAATCCACATACTTTTGCTTCTTTCGGTTTGCCGTATTGTCAAGACTCCCATCACACGAATTTTTAATGTTCCATTTTTCAAACTTGACGCAGAGCGGAAGTCAAAGAATAGCACAACGCATGTTTTATTTAAGTAAAGTCGAGATAAAAGAATATGGTACCCGTCATAACGCGATAAAAGACGGATAAAAAAATATTCTTTCAGTTTTAACGTTCATCAAATATTTATCTAGCTGAAGAAAAATCATTAAGAGTCGTAGCAATAAAGTAATTAAATGTTGACACTGTTACAATTCGAGTCAATTCGAGTCGTTGCTCTAACGTCGATTCACGTTATTGGCGGTGGATCGATGAGTTTGTTTTGAGGCTTCGCCTTTAAGCGCACGGCAGATGGCCGTCCTTCACCCCGAGTGTGGGGAAAAAGAGAGAGGAAGATAGCAACTACGGAACCCCTCTTGCGTCTCAACATCACTCAACGCAGGATGAAGAAGGAATAGGAGGGGGTGGAGAAAATGGCGTCAGACGAATCTGAAATGGGACCAATTCAACGCGCGTGCTTTGCCCATTGTGACTGACGAAAAAGGTTTTTTATTTCGAGGGACGCAAGGAGACGCGCAGCTGCCGAAGCCACGATTCGGCAATGAGGCGAAGAAAAGAGGGAGGCTGCACGATTTATGATTGGCCATCTTGAGCTCGAGCTAGCGTTCCACCGGAAGAGGCAATGGATTGGAACCCCCTTCCTTCAAAGCCAGATTAAAGATGTCGCCACTTACAGATGGACGCTATCCTTTGAATAGGTTTTTATTCTCCTCTTTTTCTTTTATTTTAACTTACATTTCAAAAGTTACGAACTCGGAAAGAGGTTTGTCATGGAAATCACTTTCCATTTACCCCCCAAAAAGTATCATTTCAACACGTGGAAATGGTTCTCATTGATTCGGAAAATCGCAAGAAAAATCATGTTGCTTAGCAACCTAATAAGGCCCAAATAGTCACTGAAGAAAAGAAAAAAAAATTTGCGGTCGCCACAAAGCAGGATAGGAAGCGTCCCCGAACCTGGCGATGGCTCGATGGTAGAGCGTGTTTCCGCTGATCGATCCCCACTTCTCTGACCTGTCCAGTCTAGGTCACTTCCGGGAAAAGGGGGACTCTTCTTCCTCATCTACTAAGCTCTTCTTAGGACATCTAATTTTTAAATTAATTCAGTGTTGCTCAAGACCCTGTTGCACACTTGTTAATCCCGCACACGTTCATTACCGACCCGGAGTAATGAATTAAATGATGTACTGCAGTTACATCTTTTACATTTTCCATTCTGATCACGTACAAGTCCGGTGGGTGAACCCTGGGTTCGCTCACCCTACCGTTGCCGTCTTGGCCCTGAGCTTTGCAAGTCATTTGGCAAAGACATGAAACTTGGCTTTGATCTTTTTGAACAACAATCGAAGTTTGCGTGATGTCCAGTCTATCGACTCCAGGTGCTTGAGTGACAAGAGCTACCATTCAACTCAGTAGATTAATTTAAGATGACGCCCCTCCCACTGCTCATGACACGCGTTAACGCTCGGAGAAAGGAAAAAGAGACGCGTCATGTTTTGAATTATCTAGGGAGAGTGGTTCGAGGGACCGTGTCACAAGGAGAGGAGACCTTTATTACTAATGATAGAACCGTGTCTAATGTCAAAGTGCTTACTGGTGTGGTTATACAAGCGGAAGTACGTCAGTAAAGTAATCGGTTACAATTTTTAAATGTCAGCAGTTGCTGTCATTTTGTATGATGGAATTGAAACAAATTATCTCTTTCTCTTTTCTTTTTTATTTTCTTTTTTATTTTAACGCTGCAACTGAGTTATAAATCGCTTGAAGGCAACGTCCAAAAGTGGAATCCAATTTAATAGAATCAATTTGAAACGTGAACTGCTGCTGACTCTTTCAATTTTTCTCGCCTTAGTCCCAAATATTCGTCTTCTCATTACTGCGGATTCGTTTTGTCCCTTGTGCCCTCTAAACACCACGTGACCAAACTTGAAAGACGTAGTCCCCACTGCGGATGGACATTTATCCAATGGACAATGGCGGTGCTGACAGTATCTACATCTGCACACATCATCTCATTTTCATCTGAAAAGACACGCGTCCTCCTCTCTTTTTGTTTGGCTCGAGGATGCACGAGCTCTTTGTCAACGCCACATGAGGCGCGCGCATCTTCTCATTTCTCTCGCGCTTCACCAAATTCGGCCAATGCACAAATGGGTTAATAATATCGAAACGCGCTCGTTCTCAAACCTACCAGCGAAGAGTGGTCGCACCCATCCATCCGATATGCTAGATCAATGATTAAAGACGAGCTACGCAAGAACACACCACGTGGTTTCAACGTGGTTTGGGATTCGAGTCCCAACTTAAAACCTGTTAAAAATAAAACCTGCCACCAAAACAATACGAAAAAAGAAAAAACTTTTTACTTGTGTATTACGACAAACAACACATTACGTGCAACATTAATACACAAAACTATAACTCAATAGTTTTATATTAGTCATAAAAATAAAATGAGTCAAATTTCGTTACAAAATATTTAGAATACAAGTCAGATTCAGGTGATTGTCATCTGGTTGGACGTAACCATTTTGAACATTGAGGTGACGCAGTTGTACGGCGATCAATACCCTGTCAGGTTCCACGACGATGCACGTGCACTTTTCCATTTTAAAACCATGGTTACTTCTGATTAAAAATTTTCAATTTATCTTCTTGGAGTAGCAGATGAAGACTATTTCTCTTTTGTTTGTAAACAATCATATTAGATATTCCACCTTAATGCATTTACATAATCATGATGCATTTTTTTGTTGATCCCAAAAGACTTCTGAAACTAGCACTATGTGTTTATTCGCCTTCAGGCAGTTTGGTACATGTAAACATTTGTCTTTAGTTGCGTGTTCTTTTTATCTTTTCATACCAATTTTTGACGCGTTTTGCAGGCGTCACCTTCACACAGTATCTCGATTCTCGTGGGTGTCAATTAGTAAATAAAAAAAGAGCAGATCGAAATAAAGACTGATGGTCTTTAAGTGGGTCAAAGTCATCAAAGGCTGCCATGTATTGTAATTGTTAATGACAATGATAAATTTTGAGAATACAAATTTTCCAAGCATTCACAATTTGCATAGAAAACGAGTTGAAAATGCGCCAAAGGGCGGTAACCCAAAAAACCCAATTATGCTGCCACCAACAATGGATTAATATCATTTTTTACACTTTTTTCCTACCAAACATCCTCGGAGATGGTCCTACATCCGGTCATATTATAAATATCAAACAAAAAAATACAGGTATAAAAAAAAGAGGTGTGGTACTACTTCGCTTCACAACTAGAGCAAATCAATTAAACGTTTTAAACCCTTCAATAATAACAAAACCATCATTACAAATGAATTAAAAACTGGTTTGTAATTTAAAAAAAAAATATTAATAACTTGTTTACCGGGTATTTTTTAACATTCTATTTATTACTATTACCCCAACAACTTGTAGTCTTCTCCAACCAACTTTCTGTAGGAAACCTTATTGTGGGTGACAAGCGTTGGCTTCGGAAGTACGCATCTCGCGCGAGCTTTGTGCGCACGGACAATGCGCTCTGGGGGGCAAGCACCTGTTTTCCTCCTCCACCCCTTCCTTCGTCCTTAGACGGGCTCATGAACTCGACCTCACCTGAAGGTGGGCGGACGCCCATGCTGGCGCCTTGCCCCGAGTCACGTGAACCAAACTCCATTATGTTTTTGTTTAATCCCTTTTTATGTACTCCTTACTTTATTTATTCTCAGCTTTCTCTCGCCAATTCTTTTTCTTTGTAATTTATTTGTCCCCTCAAGCCTTTCTTTTACTTTACCCTATCTTCGACCAGCCTTTCTCATCTCGTCCTTGACCTTTCTTTTTATACGAGGCTAAGAATCGGTGCAAGAACCTTCGTTCGTTCCATCCAACAGATGGTGTGTCAAGATGGCCGCCTACAGGTTTTTTTATATATTTTTTTAATATTCACTTCTCATGTTTAACAAATTTGAGAACGCGTTTCTCATCCCCACACCTGACCGATGTCGTTTCATTTTACAATCGCCGCCGCCTTATCCGCCCACGCCTTTTCAAAAAGGATAAGTTCGTTGCTGACCTCTGACATGAAATGCTGATTAAGATCGAGACGAGTCAAGGACGATGGGTTCGGCAATATGAAATCGAAGTGCACACTTTGAAGCTGGCTGGTAACGTTTTTAGAAAAGCGCTGTTTGCTAGGAAATTCAATTTGCCACTTTGTGCACACCAATTATGTCGACAATAATTCGATTAACTTATCACTTTGACTGTAACAATTAGGCTTAGAAGTTTTAATAATTTGAAGATACTAAAGCTAAGCACTGCTTTTATTACTGGTTACTTGCCATCATCATTAGTATGGCTAGACGTCATTACCCCTTTAGCGTATTTTTTGTCATATCCAACTCTTTTGTGCAAGTGCAGATGGATGACTGCGAGCATTTGGGGATGACCGCGTTCTCATGACCTTGGCTTGACCTCTTGCTGCCCTGGCACTGGACACAGAAGAGGAAACTTAAAACAAAAAAAGTTTTAGAAATGCGATCCAGTAAGTGTGTGTTTGCACGTGGCTTTCCCTTCACGCCTACTCGAATGATGGAGAGAGAAAAACGTGACCAGAGTCCCATCGTTTGCAACCCTTCACTTCCCCTCCTGCCTTCGCCTTTCCATCTTTATATTTAATGACTGCAATTGGGTTCTAACTTTCCATCGTGGATTTGAAATCCCTTAAGGGATATCACGTGATTGTCATTCCAACAATACCCTCTGGGATTGGCTGACAACTGATCCGATGCACAGACGGACCCTCACTTACTCGATGGGGTTTAAAGGGTTCAAGGCTACACGCGTTGGAAAAGTGGGGAGAAGTGAAACCGAGCCATATTTCCCTTGCCAAGGCGTTTGTAGGTCAAAGATCATTTTTCACCATCAATGTTAATCGCAGACTAGAAGACAGATGATGTCATGCTGCTCCACAAACGCAATTTAAATCTCAGACGTGCACGTCAGCCAACATGCCAATTGCATAAGTTCTAACTTTTCAAATCCCCTCCTTCTCAATCTGATGATGGGGTACCACGAAGGATGCCTAGTCGCATGATTACTTGCTGACCTTGAAAGAAAACTCTACTTCCCCGCCCTTCTTTGCAACGGTTGTCTTCATGGAACCATTCACTTCCCCCGCGCGTCCGTTTCTAATTGGTTTTTTTTCTTTTTTTCCTTTCCTCATTTTCTTTTTTTTTCTAATGGCTCTGACAAACTAACAACAGCGAGTTGTTACCTGGAGCATTATTCCCACACCCAATCAGGTGCTCGCTCTGATTAATGATCTTCGATGGTAAAGACGAAGGAGAAAGTGTGAGTGGGACTTAGCGCCTTCTACGTGAGGAGAAAGGGGGTGAGGTGGGTTGTAGGAAGGAGGAAACACATGAGCAAGTTTAAGCCGCTTACCTGATGTAAGGCGAGCAAAAAAAAAATAGAAAAACGACAGTACAACTAGAATTAATTAAAACAAGGCAAAAGTTTGTATCAAATTTCGTTGACTAATTACACAAAGTGCAAATTCAACTGCAAGCAATGTGTTTTTTCTTTGCACTTTTTCTTGTAATTGACGAGTGGAGTTTTCAGGACCACGGGCGAAAACTCAACTCTCAGATATTGTTTGTGTCTATTTATTTTCTTTCCTTTTTCTTACAACAAGTCGATTAATTATTCAGAAAAAGGGCGTTGAACTTAGATCCACTTTTTTTGAGGGTTGCCCCTCAAGGATTTACAAATTAAAAAAATCAAGTTACACTTGGCGTCATTCAGGCGTTGGTGTTAAACTTTGACCGAGATGACGACACTAATAAATACCTGCAAAAAATTTACCTGCCTGTGACTTTGAGAAGGGTAAAAAAATTGAGGGTGAATGTTCAAGGTTGAGTTCGGTGGCGCGCACAAACCTCGAGCCCGAACTCCCGCCCACGAGGTGATTTTCTGCCCCTATAATTGTACCTTAGGGTGAAAAAACAAATGAAAAATTTACTTACTTCTTGAGGGGCGTTTTCCTCATCGCTTTTGGTTCCGTCAGGTGCTGGTGAGAGTTACATTCATGACAATATCGTATTCCTATGAAATGACGAATTCTGCGAATCTGTTTAATAAGTGTATGTTTATCCACCTGTGGAATGACGAAGTGAACAAAAAATATCATCAATACAATTAATGAATGTTTTTCATTTTTCCTAGAAACAAAAATTGCAGCTTCTATTCAATTTTTTTTATTATTAACTGAGTTTCCTCATTGCATTGCGTTCCTGTGTCGTTATTGCTTTGAAAGTTAATTATCTCACCTGACTAATTCTAAGATAACGATCAAAAACAGGTATTTGACTTTGTTAGGTGAATGGGATTGTAATTAGTTTTATAACTTTTGTTTAAATTTCTAAATTGGGATTTATTCGACCGAAAAACGATTTTCACAAGTTTACTTTTATTAGCACAATTAGAAGCTTATTACGTTAAGCAACAGGCTGATAAAGAGCTATAATCCTTTGATCCCTCATCTTCAGCTTTCTGTAGCGGCGATTAGTGAAACAAAAATAAATGATTTTCAAATGCGGGTATTGTTTACAAATTAATTCGACGTGCAAACAAGTCAATTAATTAAACTCTCGTATTTATTTATTTGACTTGAGAGAATTAAGACATTTTGCAGATAAGATGTTATGATGAATTTGGTCATTATTAATGCACACTCAGTAAATAAGTGTCACGCTACCGAGATCAAAAAGATATTCAAGAAAAAAAAATTCTTAGTTAAGCCGCGAAGCGTGTTTCAACGATAATAGCAAATGCACATTTCATAAAGTAAATCCCTTCAAAAATTATTACAAGCGAACACCATCCTCTAAAAGAGAAATAAAAAACAAGTGTATAACAAAATGTCATTATCCTTAGTGGGTTTGTTCTGATATAGTCCATAGAAATGACGTGCGGGGGCGCGTCCACGAGCTTCGTCCGGGCTTTCCGCGCGGCTTACGATTGCGTGCTCGGCGCCAATTATCGGCTTCTCATCAGGCGACATCGCCATCAATCATGCGAATTGTTCTCGTTGGTTTGCATGGGAATAGACCTTTTTATATTTTCATACGTGGTATAAAAGGGGTTTTGAGGCCGTAGCCTCGTTTTGATGGAAAGGGCCGTGACATGACGTTTCGTTTGTTAGAGTTTTCTAAACAATTTTGATGTGAAAGAGGTTCAGTTCTGTTCGAAAAAGGGTAAAGAGGAAAGTGGATCAAAAATGTTTCCATCTGCTGAAGCCATGACCAGGTGCTTAAAAGCAAAATCAAGGGTCGGCTGTTTGTTTATTGCGCACGCCCGGCTGAATTAGAATATTGCAGCATATGAATATCGGTTGGATGTTAATAAACTGGGCGCGTGACAGTTAAGGTGCGTGCAGAAGGCGTGCACTTTAAGGTAGTTGACATTGGCGCGTGCATGGTGAAAGAAAAGTAAAAAGAAAAAATAAAAAATAAAAAAATAAAAAATAAAAAGTAAAAGTTTATTTTTAATGATCGAATAAATAAAAAGTTTCAAAGTTAAAAAAGTTTGGGTTTTAATCAAACTTTTTTTATGACACTATCAATGACGTAATCAAGTGGAACAGTTTGGGAAAAAGTGTAATCGAGAAGAAAAAGAAGTAGGTTCACGCATGGCAAATGGGGTGACGGATCCTCAGTCGAAAAGCTGATTGACTTTTTCCAATGCGGGGGCTGCTTAAAAAGGTGATGATGATCATCAATAATGACAGACAAAACGCACAAGTGACAGATATAACAATGTTAAAATTGATCCTTGACTCGTTTCCCATTATTAAACAATATAACAAACAAAAATCTCTCATCACGGTATTTTCTTTCCTTCCTCATTAAACAGATAAGACGCGCTTTGTTCGAAAACGAGTCTTTGGCACGCAGACCCGCCACTATCAATGGTATCATGCGTGTCGCATGGTTGATTCCAACAAAGTAGGCGTGGTTCAAGGGGTTATTTCAGTTTGGCCAAAACACGAGTAACACCCATGTCATTTTGCACCCGCACTTCTTCCCGGACTACTTCCGGCCGAGGCGTTCATCCCAGGTGGAAGATGCGTCAATCGGTTTATGGTTCGCTCTGTCGCTTTTCAACACTGTGATGGCAACTTTCCCATTTCTTTGTCTCGTGCGGGGCACGCGGAAGCTCTGCGCGTTCTCTGTTTCGCTTGGTTGAATCATCTGATAAAATGTTGAGAGCATTTTATTTTCCTCCTCCTCTACTCAGCTCTGTGCTCCTTTTTTTCTTCTCTCGTATTCATGAGTCAATGCGTTACTTAAACCAATATTTACTTATTAATTTTTGTTCGATAACAAACTGAATGTCGCCAGCACGAGGAATTGAGAGGAATGTACCGTAAAGACTGTATAGCGTTTCGGTGTCGCGTTTTGTGCCTCGTCTCATTTCTGGTGCTTATGTAAAAATTGCTCTTTGCTATCAAGTTGCCTTAACCGCGTTGGCAATTTAGCGATAATGGGACAGCCAGAGCGAGTTGCCTTGACAAACTGTCGCTGCATTTGGGAGAACAAATATTTCCGCCTTGGTAACGCGCTCGTTCAGCTCACGCGTGCGAATCGCCACAAATCAATATTTCATAGCTATACCAAAACACGCCAAAAGCACTTCTTGTTTTCCAAATATTAGAAACGCTTTATAAATCTATTGTAATTACTAAACGATCCTTTTAATAATTAAAATAACTCAATTGGTAGTTGCAACTATCGTTTTAAATGATGATCACTATGTTAAAGACGACGGGAAGAAAAAATTAAATTTGATAAACAAAGAAAAAATAATAATAAATAATAAAAGAAAAAATAATAACCTTGTATTTGATATGTCGCAATGAGTGGTTAATGAGTTTGTTTCAGTCACATGACTGCAGCTACTAATTAAGCACTTAGTCATGCGTATAAAAATACAATTGATGTCAGTTGCATGAACAAATTGTACGACCCCTACACAAATCGACTGGTGTTGTCACAGACATTACATGGCAACAAAAATACATGAAATAAAATTTTTATTTTGAGAAAAAAATTAAGAAGGAAACAATAATAATAATAATAATTAATAATAATAATTAATAATAATAATAATTAATAATAATAATAATAATAATAATAATTAATAATAATAATACATTTATATATACATACATTTTTGTTTTGTAAAGACATCTAGGACCTTTATACGAAAACCAGTGTTTTTATTTTTTTTTAAAAATTTTTGACATTATTTATTTTTTTTATATCTTGTATTCGTCTTGCAATTAATCATCTGGTTGCAAACAAGTATTTTGTCTGTACAATTTAGTCCTAAAAGCTAACCATTGTTTTCATTTGTTTTCCACAGAATTAAGCTTAGACAAAACACATTGTTGTTCTATACATTAAAATGTAGTTTCTTTACATACAAAGACCATACCAGACAAACTTTGAAGGAATCAAGATCAGTCTACAAAGCGTCAGGAGAAAAAGGAAGGGGCACAAGAGGCAACGAAATACAATCAAAAGGTTCACGAAGGGGAAAAGGAGAGGTAAAGGGTTGAGGCACTGCGTTGATACTCAAGGAATGGAGAGATTAGAATTTGAATTATTATCATAAGCTATCACATTATTTCCTTAAATTAAAATCTCTTTTTTCCAAATTTTTCTCTTTTTTTCAATTGTACATATTTTTCGTGTAAATTTCAAACTTTTAGAAACATTATACTTTGTGATAGCATACTATAAAGGGGGCAAGATTTATTTATTTATTTATTTATTTATTTATTTACTTATTTTTCTTTATAACATAAATTTTGTAGTTAGGCCTAACCCCTTTTATTCTTTATTTTTACTACACATCATTTCAAACAGGTACAGAAATGCACGCTGTTCGGGTACATTTTGACAAAAATTACCCGCGCACTTTTACACTTCAACTCCCTGGATTAACTTTATATTTTTAAAAAACTTTTCCTTTTTTCTTTAAAGGAACCCACAATAGGACAAAGGGATGAGATTTTTTTCTTGTCGTCTGTTTTATACTGGAGAAATTGCTGCAAAAAGTTGACAAAATCATTTATAGAGGCATTTCTTAAAAGCAATTTTTTTTTTTCAAAAACCATCATTCATATACAAAAAAGAAAAGAAAACGAGTTTTATATTTTTCGAAAAAACAAAAAAATTAAAAAGAAAACGGAAAAATAAATTTGTGGCACAGCAGAAAATATGGATGGAATTGGTCTTTTTTGTACTTTTTTTTTTACTTTAAAAATCCCTTGTTAAAGATCAATTTTAACCTCCCCAACCCACCCACCCCCCATATCTTTTAATGTGTGCCAAGGGATGTGTAATATTTTTTTCACACGTTATTTTCTCTTGAACTCACTATAGCTTTATGACTTGGTTATTAATTAGAATTTTTTCAATATCAATCAGCCATATTTTGACACCGTTCAAAAATAAAAATATAAAAAACTTTATTTTATTTTTTAAATTTTTTAATACTGTTGGGCCATTTCCTTTCCCCGCTCTTATCATTAAAATAACCCCCTCCCCCTTCTTCTCACGCTTTTTTGCGGGAAGTGAAACAAATTATGCACCTTTAAGAGCCGTTCTTGCCTGTCCCACCCTTTTTTACCCCACCGCCCCTCACCTGTCATTCAAAAATTTTATTCAAAAGCAACTTTGCATCCTCAATTTCCTTCAAATTTAACAGAAACGCGCACCAATTTTTCTTATTTTTATATATACAATAGGCCTAAGTTAATTTATTTTCACAACGAGATTTTCACAAGGCAGAGTGAATGGCACAGATTCCCAGATAAACTTTTCTAAACGTATTTTATTATCATATTATTATTATTATTGTTGTTGTTTTTCTCCATTTTTCTATTATGTTTATTAAATATAAATTTTGATTTTATTTCCAAGAATTAATTTCATTTGTTGATGTTCAATCTGCCATAAAAAAAATTATTGAAATAAAAATTGTTTGTTTCTTTTATTTTTTTACAAAATTTAGGCCTAAGGAAAAGGAGAAGGGAGAAAAAACAAGTCAGGGCCGGTCAATTGCAAAGGGGGCGCCAAATAATGGTATCATGGGCACTTAAAAACCCGTAGTAAATTTGATAGTGTTTTATTATGTTTCCAATTAGGTTAAACCGTAGATTAAGAATTTTTATCTATTTTTTTGGTTAAAATGTTTAAGACTAGCCCTGAACACGCAACATGCATACGATTGGCTGACGGAGAAGCGCGTGATGCGAGGGACGGGGCAGTGTAAACGCGCATTGAAAATAACCCTTCCCTTAAATTAAATTTTTTGTACCCTTTCATTTCCATTTAAAAGCCACTTGAAGCCAAAAGGCAGAGAGCGAAGTACATACGAGCATTTTTATTTTTTTGAAGTAAATTTTCTTAAATATTTCAATTCGTACAATCGATGGCCACAAACTCAATTTCGCCCCTCAAAACATCACGTGATTTCCGTTTTTATGGGAAACAGTGAAGCATTTTTTCATTAAAAAAATAAATCAAAATTGCAATCAACAAACAGAAAAAAAAATTTCAAATATTTAATATACCTAAAAATTAAACAATAAAATTTATTATTATTGTTTCTCTATAAACTTCTTTATAATTGAAGTAGTTTCAAGTATTTTCTTTTTATAATATTACCACAATTTCATCAAAAAATAATCCATACTCCTAATCTTTTAATCTCCAACTTTTATTAAAAAATAAAAGATGGAAAATAATTAAAGATTTTTTTTCATAAAACGTGACTTAGTCGCGTTCTTAGAAAACAATAACCCAATCAACTGACATTTCCATCTCCATATAACAGAGACCCTCATTATTACAACACAATTAACATTCGAATCAGAGTTCAAATTTAAAAAAAAAATTGTCATATTTTTTTAGTCGTATTTCATCTCTCTCTCATTATTATTATTTTATTACAATTATTTTTAACGTCTTCGGACCTGAGACCAACTTTTATATTTACATAATTCAATTGATAGTCTAGAACTCGCAAGGAGACAAAATTAAAAAGAAAAATTTCTTTTCAAATTTTTGTTTTTAGAAAGAGAGACAGGAAAAAAATGCACTTTTTAAGACGTATGATGGCAGTTTGTTACAAGAAAAAGTAAATATCTAGAAAATAGTGACTTTTTTGCTAAGTTAAAAACTTGTAATAATTTGTACCTGGTTTTCTTTCTTTCCA
Source organism: Geophilus carpophagus (assembly GCA_034687075.1). Classification (NCBI taxonomy): domain Eukaryota; kingdom Metazoa; phylum Arthropoda; class Chilopoda; order Geophilomorpha; family Geophilidae; genus Geophilus; species Geophilus carpophagus. The sequence continues at coordinate 19,269 of JAQFZN010000205.1, forward strand.
ATTTTTTTTTTCCATATTTTTATTTTGTTATTATTTTTTTTTTAATTTTAAAATTTAAGAAAAAATAAATCAAAGGTTAAAGCGAATTATAATCAAATGTGTCAAAGCAGGGAAATACAAGAAGGGATAAAAAGGACAGAAAGGATTAATCGGCTTTTTAAATTTTTTTTCCTTATTAAGAGAACAGCTTTTGGCCGCCTGTTGTGGTCATCTTGTGGACAATCGAATGGACAAAGAAAATGTTCACAAGAAAGAAGACAAAGTGAACTCAAAGGATTAATCAACAACAAGTTAAGAAGAATAAGAAGAGACAGGACGGCAGCTGTGATCAATAAGTGATGTTCTTTTTTATTATTTTTTTTATATGTTTATATATATATATATCTTTATATATATAATTTTTTTCTCACATCAGTTTGAAGAGGGCCCATTAATATATTTTCACATCGCCATTTTACATCCCCGCAACAAGATTTTATTGCAACAAACAATGAACCAAACGCCACCAATAGGTAAAAGCCAACCTTAATTCTGTCTTGAGGATAGTTTAAACAAAAAAAAATATTTTTTCTAAATAAAGAAAAAAAAAGAAAAAATTTACAAAGAATATAAAAAGACGTGGGTAGTTATTATTCTACAAGCACATGAGGAAGGAACATTTTTTTTTGAAAACTAATACTTCGTTTATATCCTTTCTTACATCCCTTTTATAATGCCCTTGTTTAAATGGCAATTCGATGCACCCTCCCTCATGCGTTCCAATTCCTTGTCATTTAAATGAACTGAAAAATTCATCCATAAAAAAAAATTATAATATTTTTTTTTCTTAAACAAAAAGTAATTGTTCATTTTTACAAGTTAAACAACATCTCCATCGCAAATAAAATCAATCGAATTAATCTTAAAACCCTCCATCACTATAAAAAAAATTTCGTAAAGAAATTCACATCTTTGGAAATGAGATTTAAAAAAAAAAATCTCAAATATTTAAAAAAAAAACAACAAAAGAACAAAATAAAGAAAGCAATAATAATAATCACAAGGTAAAAATTTTACATGAAATCAATTAAAAATATTTGAAAAGTAATAAGAATTAATAAAAACCCAATCAAATTACCTTCCAATTTCCATTTTTGATTTTAATACCAAACAGAAAATAAAAATAATAATAATTTCGTGAAATGTTGAGATTTTTTTCTTCCATTCATAAATAAATTAAGTTATAAACATATTTAAAATTTTGTTCAAATTTTCCATTCACTATCACACGTAGGTATTTATTTTTTCAATAACGGAAGATTTGTTCTATTTTCACCTCTTGTTGATTGGAGGAAGAATCAATCCACAGTACGACAGAGGGATGGATGGATGGCAACTGCTACTGGTCTTCGGTTCTTTGCACGTTTGAAGGATTAAGGGATAGGTGTTAAAGGGGTGGGCGAGAGAGTGTTTACTTGTTTTATTCCATTTCTTTTTGAAATAAAAATTCCTCCCATTTTTTTCAAATAGTGATGTGGTTTTTGTATTTTTTTTTTCTTCATTTTGTTTAAGTTTCTTTCCACTTAGCCATTTTTTTGTAATTTTTTTCGAGTTTTCAAATTGCAGCTATTTTCAAATTCCAATTTTCAAAAAATCCATCGTTCGAGTTGTGATGTGATTGGTGGAGGGGTGGGTTGTAGTTTTCAATCTTCTCAACCTTTTACACCGACTCCGCGCCCAAATTGAGACGTTTGGTGCTGATAGCAACACCACCGTCGCTGTTGAGCGATTGGATGCTACTGTGGTCATCCGTATCGCTCTGGTTACTGTTGTAACCAATAATATCCACCTCATCTGCAATGAAAAGAAATTTAAAAGATTATTAATAAACAAATAAACAAATAAATAAATAATAAAAGCATGACAAACAACTTTTATTACTTCCTCAAAAAGCAATATCAATAATAAGAAAAAATGATTGTCAACTAAATCATATAAAATAAGAGCTGTCACTCATTTTCCTATAACGCACCTGTTATCAAATTGAGAACACAAGAGTGCACAAACCAGAAATCCACGATTACACTAATTTTTTTTTCAAAATAATCAGGGCATGACTAATACACATAGTGAAACTCACACACAATAAAAAGTTATTACAGTTCAAATATGTAATTTTACACGTGAAATCTGATTTTTTTTACCATCTGTCCGACTCTCCCATGTAAAAAGTGCTGATCTCAATAAACTTGACTCAACTTACAGTTTATTGTAATTTTCTAACTTAATTGACTGTATAAAGTTTCTATTTTGCTTTAGCAGTTTGATGACTCACTTTTTTTTCGTTAATTAAAATAAATTTGATAAAATTCATTTTCTAATGAATTTTTTAGTTTTATCAAAGCTTAATTAAAAAAAAATTAAATCAAGTAGATTGGAAGCCAATTTTATATTTTTTTCCCCTACATAAAATGAAAAGGAAATTCATCACTGCTTTGTAATTTATTTCCGGTCATGTGTAACAAAAACTCCCATTTTGCGCCGTCTGTTTACCTTTGCAAAAATAAACTTCAGCAGGAATAATAATAAAATAATTTTCCTTTGCATTCATATTGAACATCCTTGAAGTTATAGTAATTATACTGCAATTATACAACTGGGTTGCTATCCCAACAAACTAAAAACAAATTAGGCTTGGTGAAAAATCCAATCTAGATGAATGCACACTTTGTTAAAATAGGTCAATGCTTTTTCCAACTATAAATAATTATTACTTCATCTTTGTACATCCAATTTTTCAATTTTCTTTCAAATAAAAGGAAAAAAAAACTTAAAGACAAATATGTTTTCCTTTTGAAATGGTGTTTAAACTGCAATAAATAAAATTTGTTTACCAGCAGAATATTATCAATTTTCTCGAAAAATCTCGTGCACAGACGACAACAATCCCATCAAAACTATTTTTATCTCTTAATTGACCTGACAAACAAAACCTAGGTGATGCGGACCAATTGAGATAATTCTCTTCTTTCCAATTTGTGTTCAGACTGTTGGCGCCATGTTTATTTGCTGGTGAGTAGATGAGTGAGTGTAGTGTGACCACGGCTTCTCATGCGTGATCGAGATCCCACACCAATGAACGCTCGAGATCCCCTCCAAATCCACCACAAGAAAAGAACGAACGAACGAAAAAAAAATAAAAAAAGATGGCAAAGTCAAGGCGATAAAGAGTCACCAAGACTTACATCAAAATGGCGGATCACGACACCCGCTTATTTCGAGCATAACGTCAGTGGCATATTTGTTGCCGAGGGCTTAATAAAGTCAGGGACATTCTGTGCAATCGCAGCAGGCGTTTTGATGATAGCGAGCTAGGATTCTGTATGATATTGATTGCAATCCATACGGGGGCCTCTCTAGGGGGCTGTCGTCATGGAAACGCAGATAGAAAGGGGTAATAGCAGTACTCGAGCTCTTCGTCCCGAATGCGGGCCTTTTGTGTCAATAACAAATGGTCGGATCCGTAACGCCCCTCTCTCTCTCTCTCTCTCTAGGCGAGCATCTGCACGAGCTTTTCCACCAAAACTCCATCACCGACCAACTTAACTTGTCAACTAACTTTCTTCATTTTAAATGACACCCAACGTTAACAAATTACCAACCGCCACATTTATTATTGCATCAGCTCAAACCCCAACATGCATCTATTTCACACTTTTCCCCTTTAAAGTAAAAAGAAAATGGGGGGATGAGAGAATCGTTGACCGTAGGGGAGAGAAAAAAAATATGATCACCGAGGCAGCAGCTGGGACGCTGAGCGCGTTTCGTCGCTTTCCCCACTCACTTATCGACCGAAACGCACGACAATGCATCTTCCCCCCATCCCATCACCGCCCACGTCCCTTGCAGAAAGACTGAGTCGCTGAGACTCTTGTCCGGGGATTGGTGACTCATTCCCAGGCCACTGACGCCCACACACCACTCATCAAGAATTACAATTCAAAAATATCCAAGAAACCAACTCAACGCCCGGATCGAAATTACCAAGAGTAATCAGAGAAGCGGGATGTGTACTGCACAGTAGAGAGAGCAACGTACAAACTAGAAACGTGAAGGGGAGGTGGAATACAAGTTTGAAAACCGCCCAGGGGGTTGCAAAGAGGAGGCGGAGGGCCTTAGTACCAATTAGCTTCCCGAGCTAGATTAGACCGTTGTTTATGGCAATCATTACGGCCGGGTTAGATCGAGGCGCTTCCACCCCCTGAGCCAACGGTTTGCAGCCCCCTCCACCTCTGATTCTCCTTCCTTCAGCTTTGGCTGCGTTCCTCCGTCGTCCACATCCTTTGGGTCGACTCCACCCTTGCCTTTTCCCGTTTCTGGACAATGATAGATGGTAGTCTAACCGAACCAAACAGATTTATCTTGCTCGCCTCGAAGAACCGAATTTCGTACGTGTAGAGCCACAGGGGAGAATGAGGCGAGGGGGAATCAGGGGAAGGAGGGGGTCACGAGCAGCTGTGTCAATTGCTTGTTTCTCAACTTTTTACCCGTGTCTAAAACAGTGAAATTAATTTCCGCAATTGCTACTCCGGATAGAAGTTTTCGCTTCGCTTTCTCGAAGAAGGGATTCATTAGTGACAATTAGACTCATTCTCCACCCACACAAAGCACACTATAAGGGTACAAGCAGGGGGATGGGTTAGACAAGACCAAATGCGTGGGCTCCCAATTTACTCCCCCCTCTCTTATCCCTTTTCATTCAATCCTTTAGTACTATCGAGTTTTTTTTTTTCTAGTCGGTTGCGCTTGGTTCTGTGACCAACTTGTACAATGGGGTCGGAAAGGAGGGGTAGGAGTGTGTGGAAAGTACTCTTGATGAAGAAAAGAGGGATGAGGAGAGAGAGGAGAGATGTTCAATGAATAGAGAAACGTGCAGTTACAACACCGCAGAGTTTCAATTTGGTCTCAAACTAGAACCCAGTTCCAATTAGAGATATCCGAATTGCAAGTTGCATCTCATTCTAAAATAGTCGATAGAAGACGCCATTTGGTCGGCCATCTTTTATCGACGAGTGCAAGATAAGAAGATCCTCGTGGTAGTGCTTCTGGTCCTCGACTCTCCTTCTTCTCCCAATTATAGGGGCAGTAGTATAAGTGGCAACTTTATCCTCCTTCTCCTCGGTTTTCAGGCGCCAGTCTACCCAACATAAAACCGACCTTGTTTTTTCTCCCTTCTTTTATTTTTATTTCTTTTACCATTTATTTTTTTTCTGCTTAAAATAAAAAAGTGTGTACATGTTTTCTCTCCCTGTTGTCTCTACATACTGTGTAATATATTTAATCAACCAATTTGGTTCGCAAACGTTCATCTTGTAGTTGTCTTTTATTTGCGGAGGATTTTCTCTCTATGTAATCATGTGGTATGACTAGAAAAACTAGATCTTAAACCGACCTTGTTTTCCTTTACTTTTACGGTTTACTTTTATTTTTTATTTGAAAAGACGTGAAGGCACAGTGGATGCAGTGTAATATATATAATATACTTGTATTTAATCACGCACCCTTTTCCTTTTCGAAACTTTCATCTGGCGGTTGTCTGTTTTATGTCAAAAATAAAGACAAGATTGTTTTGCAAGCTGCATCAGCGTCATCTCAATTTTCTCCTTCAACTCTCGCTTTTGCTGACAAGTCCAACTTTTCTCTCGTGTCAACTTTTTGATCGATTCTTTTCTCAAAAACGGATCTCTTGTACTGATAACGAGGGTGCAGACACATGAAACCGAGTGGCCGGCAGATTACGATGTGTGCTTGCACTTTGTAACAATAGCCATACGTGGTGGAACAAAGTAATCTCCATGGAAAACAAGCGAATGAAAGCCTGCGGCCATTGTGCACGCCTCCGAGGAATACGACGACGGCCATGATAGCAGAAAGAGGTCGCCGCCGGCCAAGTGGAGAGGACAGACAAGACTTAAAAACAGGTTGCCCTTGTGCCTTTTATCAGACATGCGCATCAGTACCCTCCTCGCCCTCCCAAAACACAATAGCAACAAGGAGGGAAACGACGAGGCTGTTCACCCATTTACGCCCACACAGGTGCTTTTCCCTCGTCCTCCTTTTATTTCAACTTAAATTATTATTATTTTTTTAATTCTTTCATTTTAAACATTATCGTTATAGTCAGCGATAGTTGTGCGCATGCTCTCGACTTGTGCGTTGATCAATGGGGAGCAATTGGGGTCAGCACGACCAATTTATCAACGCGAAGAAGAAGAGAAAAAAAGAGAAGAGGGAAAGAAAAAAATCCCTTTTCCTCTGAAAAACGGTAACGAGAGGAAAAGAAATAAAAAATGGTTATAGAGATAGAAGGAGGGAAAGGAGCAGCTCCTTAATTCATCCTTTGGGTATAGCAGACTTCAACATGCAGGACGCCACTGCACACAAGCGCCATGCAACTCTGATGCATGTGCATGTGCGTGACTTGCAACAAACGGGCTCAAAATTACTCCATTCCCTCAATCAATCGAGTTAATTAAATGGTTGGTGGACAAAAGTTACCCCTGTCGGATTGTGATCGAGGGTAATACGGCGGAATAGGGTGTGGGTGAGTTACGAGAGAAGAGAAAGGCGGGCTGAGTACAACGTCATTACTCTCACCCCTTTTCATTATAAGCTGGCGTGATCGATGACAAGTGCTGGACGTCCGCCCACCTTACAGTCTTAACGGATTGCAACGGTATTCGAGCGAGAGTGTTTTCCTTATTAAAAAATCATAGCCTCATCTAACGCTTTTCGAGAAGGAACCAGGTGCAGGGTTTAATTCGAGGGTCACGGCTTCCCGGGGATCTGTTGCTAAAGTAGAGCTCTGGGAGAAGGAGAAAAGAGGGCAAAGGGGGAAAGAGTTTACCAAGAAGCTCAAGTTGGCAACTTAGGGGAAGGGAAGGGAGAACTGCCTGGGTCACGAGACATATGTCAACTTTTAATTTGGAACTTTTCGACCTCAAACTGTGCGAGGACGATTGCCTCGATCCTTGCGACCCTCGTGTGATCACGTGGCTGTTAGAGAGAGACCCCGATAGTCTCTGTTTCCATTCTTGTAATCAACATCTTCATTTCTTTTTCATCTTATTTTTTCGTCAGGTCTTGGAATCATATTTGTCCAACACATGTTTCCCAAGCTCATCTCCTTTGGCCTTGGGCCAAAATGAGTGGAAAGAGGACGAGAGCGGGGGATGATGATGAGCAGGGCACGTATATACGGAGCTCGAGCTCGAGGCGGGCAATTTTTTGTCATCTCGTGCTCCCGTTATATCTTGCCTCGCTCTCTTAGCTCGCAAACCCACATTTCATACGGATGAAGAAAGGGTTACGACATTTTCACTTACATCAGCATCGGCTCCAATGTTTTCAATTTAATGGCGAGTGCACTTTATTTTTCCCTCTAGAAATGGACGATAAAGAACAAAAGCGAGAGAAAGGAAAAGGAAGAAAAAAAAATATCTACTACTACTACTTGATCACGTCACTCCTTCAAAACCGCAAATGCCACGATTTACAGCGGATCGGACACAAACATGCGTCACAAGACCCAACATAAAAAAAATCCTTCCAGATAATAACAAAAAAAAAGAAAAAGAGAAAAATGAAAGCAGCATCGGGTCAATGCCATCAAATAACAAAAAAAAATATCAAATAATAAAAAAAACACACAAAAGACCTACATGAGGACCCCTTACTTGAGCAGATTTAAATCTTAATCTTAATTTATAATGGAATAAGGGAAAAAAACGTTACAAAAAGTTTAAAAGTTAATCTGTGATGTCAAGTATGAGAGATAGAGCGAGGGGGAAGGGAAATGGAGGTGTAAAAAGGTAAAGTTAGCGTGTTATTTATCGCAATCTGGCGTCCTAGAAAAACAAGCAAATGTCTCGCAATGATCAATATAAGGGAGAAATTAATACTGATAAATTGGTTATTTATATCCCATCAGAGCGTGTCATTATCTCTAACCCCGAGATACATGACTGGAGCCTAAATAAATAAATAAATAAAACACAAGTCCATAAAAAAAAGTACATGTTTCTCCAAACGCCTAAATCAACATGAAAAAATACCGGATATTCAGTAAACTATAAAATACATGCTTTTTTAATGCAAAATCTGGTCAAGCACAATTAAGGAAAAGTTTAATTGCCCACGAAATGAAACCGGTACAATGTGTGGAATGCATGAAAAGCTGCTACAAACTCGTTTCCCCCACCCCCTCTTATTCTCTTCTTTTTTCTTAAATCATTTTCACTTTTTGTTTCAACCCGTTAACTGCAAATTACTTAATCTGCACCGTCCTGATAAGAGATGCTATTAACTACGTGTAAAGAAAGGGCATATTTTTACAATACCATTTTGATAAAATCATCTTCAGACAACACACGTTTGAAAATAAAATAAAAACTCACAATTTCTTTTTATAGCCCTACATATATATGATATGAGAGAAAATTTTCTTGTTATTACGCTGCTATTAACTCACATATAACACTAGCTCGAAAGGCGCTGCACTTCAATATATAATTTTTATGGTCAGCCAGGCGAGGAATTGAGAAAGAACGAGACACATATTCAAGAGTTGCAAACTCCAAACCAAGCACTTTGCACAATGCATGAGACAACACTGTTGCTTTTAGTCAACCAATTACTGCAAAAGGCTTGTTACTTGCCTGCATCAGCAATGGTTTTCATCCTATCTCATTTCTCCTCCTTTTATACCAATTTCCATCTCGCTGTCTTTACATTGGCCCCATCAATCATTTGCTTGTCAATTATTTATGCATTAAGTGTCCTTTTTTTTTAAATAAAAATTAATTTCTAGAGAAAAATGTCTTGCAGAATGAAATGAATACAAAAGTGATTTTTTATTATCAACTACTGTATTGCATTTATATATATATATATTGAGTTCTTCAATTTAAGTTTGAAATTTGCATTTAAATTTAAAGTGCATGTCGATATCTATTCGATTTTTGCAAACTTTACAACTCCACCCAATGCAAGTTTTTGGATAAGTTATCCACTTTAAGATAAGAAAATGACTAGTAAAGAAAATGGAAGGGGTAGATGAGGGTGGAGTGAAGAGAAAGATGGGCAACTGACGATAATGTTGATGATGATGATAATGAGTGAGGTGGAGAGAGAGAGAAAGAGAGAAGTGGGAGGGGTTCAAGAGGAACAGCAATCAACCCCCTGCGAGAGATAGGACCCCACCATCGCCCCTTCATCAATATCCAAGTCCAAGTTAAAGAAAGGGAAGCAAGTGCGCGTGCGCGCCAGGAGCAACGGCTCAACAACTCAGGTGGAACAAATGAGATAGGGAAGGTGAAGGAGGACGCTGGGAAGGTGGTGGCGCCCACCTTCTTGAGAAAACCAGAATGCGATGCCTTGAGCAACCCCCCCGAGGTCAACATACCCAGGCAGGGCTCATCTCGTGCAATAATTCTGCATGCAAATGCAACACAACACCATCAGAACATGTCGTATGTTCAGGTTTAAAGTAAAACAGAAGAGAAAATGCACTCCCTGTGCACCTTTTAGATTGGAAAGCAGATAGAAAATGAGGGCAAACCAACACATCTCCACTACCCAGGGGTCGGTTTTATCTCACCTGTAGATCACGTTAAGAAAAGTCTAATTTTGAACTTGACCTAACGATCATATTTTTCAAAAGGGAGGATATGATTTTTCCTATTACTTCCAACAAACCCACAATGCACTTGGTCATTAATAAGAAACCACACTGACTGGAAAACACGAGATTAGGCTGAGAAATTGGTTAAAGTCTTAAATTGCGATTATTCAGATGAGAAAAAAGTTGTTTTCAGGTCAAATGTGCACAGAGGGAGTCAAACAGATTGATGAGCTGTCTGGCTTTGCCCATACTAAAACGAGAATATTTAACTGACCAGGGAACCAACCCAACTGGAACTCATCGATTTGCTTCAACTACTTTTTCATTTTATACAATTAGCACAATAAAATTTGCATACAGTAGAAAATAAGTAGAACAAATTAACATTCTCAAATATTAGCTAATAATTAGCACATTATAACACGTTAAAACACCAATCACGAACTAATTACATAAAAAAAATCATCTAAATTGATGAGTTCCAATCCTTGTGATTCCCTGGTGAGCAACACTTAATTCCCCGTAGACTGCAATCTTAACATTTATTACGTTATTATTTCAGCCAAACTCGTAATTTCCACTATATGAACTAATTCATATACATTAAATAAATAAAAAAACAAAATAAAAAATAAATAAATAAACATAAACCCTAGTAAAACTGAATGGTCGAGTGATCGAGGTATTTGCCTCCGGTGGCGTAGATTGCAATTAAGAGTAATTTGCATACAATGCATGATTCACAGAGTGACACAGGAAAACTCTCACCACATATTACAAACGTTGTCATTTTGGCAGGCAAACGCCACGCAAAGGGCGCCAGGGGCTGGTGAACGCGATTTTCTGCTTGGTAGAACAAGCTCGCGGAATTAAGGAAAAGAGAAGAGAAAATAATTCCAAATGCCAGATTCAGAGAACAAATCCCGATGAGTGAATAAAAGTGGGCGTTTTTTTCACTCAATGACATTTTTCTCTCCCTTTTAACTGTGGGTGAATTTTTTTTATCCCTCCCCCCTTTCACAAGTTTGAAACCCCGTTACAAATCTCTTGCAGCTTGTCTCGCTCGCCTTTCAAGGCCGATATAGTGCGTTCCTGAATTTCTTTTTGGTTCCCATTTCAAATGGGAGCCTTTCCATTTCTTTCACTTTCAACATGAGTGACGTTCACGAGCTCACGTCACCCTTACATGCTAGTGCAGTGATGCGGGTCATTTTTCACTGCATTTTTTCTCTTTTTACTCCCTTTTTTCCTCGTCCCCCCCTTTCCTCTCAAGGCTTTAAATTCACTCTGTACAAAACCATGTACTTAAAAATTTTTTTTCATACACACAAGAAGAGAATGAATTTTAGTAAAAATATTTTTATTTTTCGAATTTTTTATTCTACCTGTTTCAGAAGTGGAAGAAGTGGAGGAGGCCGAAGTTGATGTGCTACACTCACTCACACTGCGCCTCTTCTGCATGTTGCCCTTAAATGTGTGTAGCTGTTCTAGCCTCCTCTTCAGGTACCTCTGTTCCCTAAACAACTGATCTTTTTGGTTAACATTCTTCTTCTCCCTGTCTTCCAAATTCTAAATCAAATAGAGATACGAATAAAATTAGCATAAAATAAAAATAAATCACCTTTATAAACCGATCATACACAAATAATTGGATTGAAAACAGCTTCAACACTGTACACATTCACAACCTGATTTGCACGGATGTCATTTTATTGAGTTTCACTCGCCTAGAATTATGGGGGATCAGAAATGGAGGTCATTATCATTAAATAGAGGCTTAAATTTATCATGTTTACTAATTTTAATGTTATTTCACTTTAATGTGATCTTAAATATAACTCTCATCCTAAATCAATCATGACCTCCATTTTTTCAAAGGTCAAATTAAAGGATGTTTAGAAATCTCCATTGTATACATTAAATAAATAAAAAATATACAATCCCATATAGGGGAAGAATAATAATAATTGTTTTGTTTTTAGATTAAAAACTTTTAACCTATTTGCATAGAAATGTAATAAAAATTGAGTAACATCAATTCGTATTATAAAAGTACAAATACCTTTTATCTTCAACTGTAATTCAATCCCAAAATGCATTATCCATTTTGAATTCAACAAACTGGCTTCTGCGCAAATCAGATATTAAATGCATGTGCCCTTGTGCATTTCAATAGGCTTATATTGTAATAGTACACCCATTAAACAAATAAATAACACTATCTGCATTTTATCCTTCGGGCCAGTAATTAGTTTAGTCCTCGGCGGTTTTCAATTTGCTTAAACAATAGAAAAAGCCAAAAAGGACAACAACATAAAGTAAAAACTCCCCATTAACTGTCTTATTAAAAACTGGTTTCTTTTATTACAATTTTTTTTTTGACTGGAGACCGTTGACATAATAAACATTGTAGTATAATTTACAAATACAACACAATACATTTACTTACAATAAATAAATTCAGTAGATTAGATGGATTTGTAGATAAGTTATTATATTTTTTCTTTCAAAGGTTATTGCTACACACTCTTCATTTTTTTTTAATTATTAGAATATAAATTGAATTTAACTGCCATATACGGTTAAGGTTATTAATGAAAAGCTGATTAAACTAACATATTAATTACCGATATGTAAATCAAGCCAATAAGCATCATTAGTAATCTCCCCTCAAGACATTTGCAACTCTGATTTTTACGTTACAGCAGTGAATCAAATCAGGTTTAAATTTCGTCAACAAATTTCCCTAACTTTATTTTCGTTATATATATAGAAAAAAAATAAGAAAAAAATCGAAAAAGGAATAAAAATGTGTAATATTTGTAATATAAAAAAAATGGCGAGAAAAAAAATTCACATTCACTTTTTCATACGAGTCCAATCACCCTTAGAAAGCGGAATTATGGGAGAAATTTCCTCACCAAACTGCGTGTATACATGGAAATAAAAGATAGAAGGTGGAGGGATGTGGGTTTTACTGCAACATTTTGGAAAAATTACCGCCACATCGCGTGCACAGGTGTAGATGGCGTCAGGGCAGAAAAAAATATATACAAGCAAATGCACAAGCAGCATTCCTATTAGTTGCAAATGACCCTGGGTAGAGAGAGAGAGGTAAGCAATGTAGAGAGAGAGAGCAGACAAACAGTCAGATGGTATCAAAGAGCATGTGACGTCTTGCAAATTGAACGACAGTCGAGTGCAACGACCGACCTATACACTGATCAATGGACTTTAAAGGGGATTTCCCTTATATGATAACGCATTATTGTAATTGAAAAAAAATTTAAAAACAAATTCGTTGTCAAATGTAACCGCAGATAAGGAAAAGAGGAAAAAAAGTTTCATCAGTGTTACATTTATGAAACTTATTTCCCTTCTAGCTTCTAATGAGTTTGGGTGCGTTTGAGCATGCGTACTACACAGCTTGTATCATTTTTATGCTATTAGTTGGATCGATGTAACGGTTTTCAACTTAGATATCGGTTATCTAATAATGGAGACGACAGTTACTTATTGAATATGATCTTTATCGTCCGATCAACCGTGAGTTTCTACTTAATAGCACGCACATACACACAAATACGTTTTGCTGACAGGACGAAACCGTTAGCGAGGTGATATGCACATGATATATTCAGTGAATTAAAGTCTCCTTGCGTGGATATGTAATCTAAAAATGTACACAAATTATTTAACATGTACGTCATTCTCTTAATCCCGAAGCGATTATGCTTTGGTTACATTTTGTATAAGTGATAAATATATAATATGATAATGTACGAGATTATTTGTCAAAAATAGAAAGTTAACATTTTTAAAACCAACGCGAAGTTGGTGAGACCAAATGGGAAAATTAAATTCAACTTTCTCTATCAGTTCGTGTTTCCTCAAGGCCTTAGTGTGTGTGTGATACTCCCTTTAGTGGAACGTTTCATCAAGGGGAGAGGAGAGGAGAGGAGAGTGAGGGGTTTAGATACAATGAGATTTCTGGTATTTCCAATTTGGAACCAACAACTTGACTTTAGATTTACAGTCTTTGGCTAGTTCCATTAAAATTATGTGTTTTCCAACCTATATTTCTTGCTGCTTGTCTTTGAATTCCAACTGAAACAATACCCTTAGTTTGAATTAAATTTTGAAAATTTTTCTTCTTCTTACCACATTTAATTTAATTTCTTGCACAGAAAATGAGGAAATATTATGAGGCCATTTTTTTCCCCCAAAATTTATTTATTTATTTATTTATTTTTATTTTTTTGCTTTCGCGAGTGTCTTGCTTTATGACACAACTTGCCTAAATAGGAATTTAACACTTTTTTCTAGGTCAAACTAGCAACATTATATAATTAAAGTACACGTCAAAATACGCAATTTGTCACACTCTTGAATTACTTAACAGAACGTTGAATATTTCATATTTCCTCACCACTAAATCCTCCAAATAAACCACTAAAAATTTGTTTACTGAACTAAAAGATTTGAATTCCCTTAAACGTCTTCAATTATTAACTCTTATTTAATCCTGCAGTTAAATCTCATAATCGTATTATCCCATCTATCAACCATTTTAATTTAATACATTTTAATAATTCGAGTAATTAACTAAATAAAATTCACCAGATACATCCAATGTTTACTAATGAGGCCATTACACTCACATTACCTCGATATAAAAAATAGAAAAAAAATCTCATTTGATAAACAAACTAAGCATGAAAAATGGCTCCCATAGTGAATCAAGACAGATGCACCAGTAAAAGACAGGTTAACATAAAATTTTATTTTATAATCATTTTTTTTCAAAATGAATAATAAATCACTATTTTTCCTTCCTGACCATGACTGACGTATAATCTGTAAAGAAGGGATATTATGTGCATCAACTTCTAACACAAATTGTAAACAAGCCTGTCTTTGACAAGAGGCAATCCATCACACAAAGAAATGGAGATTGTACACAGATAAACCGTGATAGCACGTGACCAGTAGGGGGCGTCCATGCTTGAGGTCATAGAACACACACACACATACAGGCACCGTACAAAAAGCTTTTTCCTTACTACAAGGGTCACTCGATGCTTCCTCGTAAAGGCCGTGCATCCATCAATGTCCACGCCGGATGGACACAGAGTAAAGCCTTAATTCCCCCTCCCCCCCTCGCACCACTGGCCGTACTCAACTTGGCAACTGGCGCATGTTTAATTATTGCAGGCGTCCATTTTTGACGCTCCTTCTCGCATTTGGTGCTTTCTGCTCGTTGGATTACTAAGTGTTATTGACAGTCAGTGGAGACGAGTGAGTGCGTCAAGTTTATCTTAGCGCGAACGCGCGTCCTTTGTCAAATTGTCATGCATTTTTCATGACCCCTTCCCTTTCGTCTTTTCCATTTTTTCTTACTGACATCTCTTCCCTTCTTTTCTCTCTCAGTCTCACTCTTCCCACCCCTCTTCTCTCTTTCTCTCTTTTCTGGCAGTCATTTCAAATTGAATCAAATTCAAAAAGTTCGACCACGTCTGCATTACCATTTTATTCCAATGTCATTTTTCCCACCCATCGCTGTATGTGCACAGAAAATTTTAGGCAAAAAAAGAGAAGAAATTGATAAACGAGCTTACCAAACTCAACAGAAAAAAATATATAGATATATTTTTATACAAAAAAAATGAGGGAGGAGAAAATACAAATCCGCAATTTGTATTCTAATCCAATTTGAACTGAATGCTCTTTGCCACTAATATGAAAAACGGTTGACAGACGGATGGGAGGGTAGGGTTAGACAAATATTTTCGCACCTGGTACTCGATATAATGTGTCATTTGCCGTACGACAACAGCTGTGGAAATTGGATAACAAATAATTGTATAAAACTTTCCCATGCTTTTAATTAGACTATAATCGATTTAGGAAAAGAGAAAAGAAAGAAAAATAAGCTTAATTAACATTTATTATTTCAAGTGCAGCTTTTGTTTGAATTTTTGTTTTGTTTCAAATTTCATGAATAATGTGTTTCCTGCTTGAATATATATATATACAATGTCATACGTTACTGAGCAGTATAACAAAAAGAAGAAAAAAAAGGGAAAAATACAAAGATTAACAGCAGGTGTAGTTGAATCTATAAATCTCAGTTGAGCTGGTCGTAGTCACGCACTGCCCATCAGGTGACCATGCGTCTTTTTCCCACATTCTAATCACAAACATCTCCTCCGTCTTTGCAATAAATAAATTTACACATGATAAAAAGAAAATTATAGTAGAAAAAGATTTTTAAACCTGATTGTTGCTAAGCAACTCCAATTCTAAAAAGAAGTGAAACATTGAAATATTAAATAAATGATCAATTTCTTGGAAATGTTAAAAATTGAAAAACAAATCAACTTTTTTTTCTTTTTTTATTTATTTATTTATAAATTTTGCCCTTTTCTCCTTTTGTGATTTCAAAGTTGAACTGAGTCTAATTTGCTCCCCATATAAGCACAAGAAAAGGTGAACGGGGTCAGTCAGTCAACCTAAGGCCCAGGCAGTTCACTTCCCCGTATACAAAACGCCTGAGGTAATGCAATACTCAAGAGCCTACTTTAATACAAATCACCATTTTCTTCTCGCTTTAATAGGGGTGCTCTTGAAGTTGAACTATTTTTAAATACGATTCTTTTTTATATATTTATATTTTCTTCTTTTTTTTCCTTGAATATAACCTCACTTGGCACACATGCCCAAAGCAACCAGCTGAAGAAACGGGGTAAAAGCATGCATAAGCACTTTTCTAGGTCTGGGACAATGACTTGAAGTGTATTTTAAGGTATAGTGAGGATGTGATGCGTAGGAAGATGACGTGAATTACAATTATACGAAACAACAAGGCCAGATTTAAAAATAATAAGACATAATTTAGATTTAATTTAATTGCGTTTTTTAAAGTGTTTATATTAAATTTAATTTTCTACAGTGTGAAAAATCAATGGTAATTTTATCAAGTTTTATGAATATTAACTCAATTTTATCTTTCTTCCAAGTTTGTGTTTATTTTGATTAATTTCTAAGCAACCGAATTGATATTTTAAAAAATATTACACCATGTGGCAATAATATATGATTAAAGCAAAATAAAAAAATAAAAGAACTGAATATTTTTCAGTGTTAAAATATAAACGCAAGATTGAGCAAATGTGAGTTTTACTCGACCAACTTTAAAGTGTAAATATGCCATTTGATTAGCCACAGTTACCCGGCAACACATGCATAACCGATTTATCTGATTTGCATGATACATAAACGAAGCCCGAATACACTTTATTATATGGGTGTATGTGCACAGCGTGTAATTCCAATGGAAGCTCCCGACTTATTTCCTTTTTATAACCTTAATCTTATGATTTATTCCTTCACTAGTGAACAATGACAAAAAATTGAGTCAGCGGCAAAACAACAAAAACATTATAAATAAATCAAAATCTATAAAACAAGTGAAGTGACTCAAACATGGATTTTTCATCATTTCTCTCATTTCTCTTTCATCTATAAATCAGATTCTTCTTTTCGGATACAGCTCGAGGGACTGATATTTCTTTAATAAGCTCCAATTTTTCCATTATCTTTAATGTAAAAACCATGCTGTTGCTTATGATTTGCTATAATAGAATTTTTTTAACTAATATATTTCCTTTTGGAAAAGTAAAAAAAATTTCAAAACTAAGATAAATAATTTTATCAAGGTTAAATTTAATTATCTTTACTTTTTATCTTAAAAAAAAAGCTGGTATCAGTGATAGTACATCAATTTAATCAATCATCATAATGAAAGCACAACAAATTAAACTGATAAATTGTAATTAAAATTCAGTTTAAAAATAATACCGTTAAAATTGATCGCATAAATTCAATCTTGCACCTCCTGTCATTTAATACCTTTATTTTCTCAAATATCAAACAAATTCAATTTAATAATTAATTTTAATTTAAAACTAACTTATATTTTAAATTAAACCAACCTAAAAAAACCTCTTTTTTTTATTTAATACAAAAATTTAAGTTGATATCATAAAACTTTTATTACATTTAATAACTTCTTCTACCTTGTAAAAAAAAAAGAAAAAAGTAATGTTTTATCAAGATACTGTTCCACATTTCCTCAGCAAACACAGTGTAGAAAATCACATTTTCCCATTCCCTTATCATCAATAACCGAATTTCGTATCACCTTTCCCTTTGTTCTTCTCTATAGAAACTCGGCCCCATCTACTTACATATTGAATCTTTGAGAGGATCTTCTCCAACATTGGTATTTCATAAACTCGCTTTTATTTTTTTCCTTCAAGAGAGTATCTTAGGTATTTCGATCCATATCAGATTAAAACTACCCCCATCCCCTTGCTGTAGGGTGGAAAAAAGCGTAAAAACATGTAAACATAGGCCTTCACTGTTCAAAATAACACCTGTAAAAGGGAGGGTTGTTTGTGTACGTGTGTGGAAAATTATTACATCCTTAAGTCTTAAATGAAAACCCACCCAAATGGAACTAAAAGGAATAGGAAAAGAGCAGAGAAAAAATTTTAATGTTCCAACATTTCCTCACATTTAAATCAAACATATTTTATTGTTATTTTCTCATAAAAATAAACATATATTTTAATTTAAAAAAAAATGTAATTAATAATTAACAGATTTATATTTCTGTCCTCTTTGCGTATAAGTGAGTCGATGCAAATCCAAGCACATCAACTCGACCTGCCACCATCAAATATCATCATCAACAACAACACCAGGTTGTTGCCACGGACACGGACAGAAATCCGGTGACACGAACACCACAATTCAAAAGACTCGTTTGTACATGATAATATTCTTGGCCTCTTATGATGAGGAAACGGCCATTTTGCAGCATATACCAACCAAGCACTCCACTTACAACTCATTGTTTTCTTTTAAACCCATATGACTTATGGCCATAATTACATTGTTGCTTACTAATTCCTGTGTATGTAGAGCTTCCTGAGTGCAGATTCAACTGAATCCACTCCCTTTTCCTTTTGAGCAAAAGAGAGAGAGAGAGGGAGAGAGAAAGGACATTATACCATAACAAGAGTTCATTGCCTGCTCTTCAACTTAAACAATACAATAGAAACAACCAAGTTGATTCACCTGCCACTGGCATGAGCAAGCGGCCAGCCTACAATTCCCAAATGAATAACTTCTCATCAATTTCATCAGAACGACATTTGCCCTCCCCACCCACCTCCCACATTTCCCTTATACCAACACCAAAATAATAATAATAATAACAATAATTATTATTATTATTTCTTAACTAAACATGTCTACATGTTTACCTTTATAAACACTTTGGCTTTAGTAAGTAGGCCTAGCGTCGTGTGACGACTGGCCTCGGGCCCCAATGGAACCATTTCTTTCAACCGCTCTAAGCAGTTGCGCAGATGAGCTCGCCTGAAAATAAATAAAAAGAAAAAAAATAAGTAAATAAATAATTTTTTTTTCAACATATTTATGTATTGCATGTGTGTAAATAAATGTTTATTTATAATTAAAAAGAAAAGCTAAAGCGGGTTCATCTTCTCGATCAAACATACTCGCACTCATGGCCCTGTGGTTCCGTCATACCACTACCACCACTGCATCGCCCTCCTCCTTCTACCCCCGGTTCCACTTCCCACCCCCATTCCGCTTCTCTAATCAATAACGCACGGCTGAGCAAAGCACTCCGCCCCCTACCCCCGCACTCAGTCCCCCATTTTCAATCCGATTTACGTCATAAATTACAAGAGATTGCAACGAAGAGGTGGAGGAGAAGTTTTAAGGATGCTTTATGTACTTTACAATTGATATTATAAGATTTAAAAAAGTATAAGTAGCAGGAAAGCATTTGTTCATTTTACTCTGATTTAATACAAACCAACCAAGTTTTCATATGCAAATTCAGAGAAATGCAGTTGAATTTCAAGTAGGACACATTTTGTTTTCTCCCTTTTTCCCATATTTTTTCTTCCATTCTTTATTCTCCCCTATTTTTTTTTTTATCAGAGGAACCGTCTTGTTCCATAATTTTTCAACTTAATCGTCTCGTGACGATTTCATTAAGCAAACTGTGGAAGTGCGAGCAAGCGTTTGGAATTTAATTTTAGTCATCACAAATTAAAGTTGCTTTAAAAAAATTCATCATAAAATCCTTAAAAAAAAATATTTAAAAAGAAATTAAAAATTATTTTAAAACATTTTTTTTTCATTAAAATTATAAAAACTTTAGAATTTAAATCAAACTTCTAAACAGATTAAAACGCAAACATTCACTTCCTATCACGTGATCAGAGCAAAACAACAAAATAAGCCGTCTTTAATTTCGCATGGATTTAACGCATGGTCACCATTGAGTACTCAAACTTCAAACTCTGACTCAACATTGAACAAGCAACAACTTAGCTCGAGGGAAACTGGAAAAAAAAAGTAAAGAGAAGAAGAAGAAGGGAGAGGAAATAGGGGAGCTCATTACATCAACTTTGACCGACTTTTCCTTCCCCTACAGTACCCCCACTCAAGACCCTAAAAAGGTTTTAAGAAGGAAAGAAGGGGGATTAGATAATTGAAGTAACTAAGGCACCCATGTACTCTATAATTTCAAGTAATTTCTCACAGAAAATTGAAAAGCGAAATTATTATTACAAAATAAAACATGTTTTTAACTCGAAACTCGAAAATTCTGCACCAGATAATTTTCCTCTCGGATATCTGATAACAAGGTTATAGGGGCAAGAATGGAATGGAATGAAACGTAAGTAGGAGGAACGAAGGGTGAAATAAGCCTAAAAGAAAATGAATGTTCGAATTTGTTGCACACACATGTGTGTTACCCGCATGTTTGCAATCGGAACTCGAAAGGGAAAGTGGAGCAAGTTCGTTGAACCTTAGCCAGGCCTCGAATGTTTTCGCATTTTTTATTTTTATTCTTCCTATGAACGTTGATAATGTTTTGCTTTTTAAATTTCCTTTTCATTTTTCTTGCTTTTTTTTTTAATCGTAAGACAAGTGAAAATCGTGATAACCTCGCCCCCTTATACTTATTCGTGCGCCTTAATATAGTAGTTGATAAATAGCCAACAACACATTTTAAAAAGAAAGTAGGAAAAGAAAAAAAATTATTTAAAATGAGGCACAACTCATCTCGAGTTGGGTGAGAGGGAATATAAAAAAGGAATGTCTTACTTGGCCTTGGTTATAGAGTGCAAGAAAATGTATAAGGAAAACATCTGTTCACTTGCAGCATCCGAATAAGATGAGGTCAACAAAGGGTCCGAGTCATCACACTTGTTTTTACGTTACGAAAATTCAACAACAAGTCTGGATTAGATGGGGCAAATAAGTAGGGAAAAGATGAGAAAAGAGATAAAACTAGTAAAGATTCTTTTCTCATGGTCAATGGTTAACACGATAAGTACCATAGATACCATACTATGCAGTAAAATGTTTTTAAATCGGGTTGTAAAGGCCGAAATTATCGTTAGTTCACTTAACGATAGCGATATTCTGTGCCTGGCCCCATATCATAAAGCGGGCCCCTAGGCCAGGATCACTGGTGGGTCTAGTCAGTATTTTAGTGTCACTTTTGGTTAGTTTG
>JAQFZN010000206.1:0-40438 GCA_034687075.1 Geophilus carpophagus
ATGATAATTCTAATAAACTACTGAAATTCTATCTGCAATATAAAACAACCGGATTATAAAGTTAATTAATTTAAATGATATTTTATTATTTACCATCAGTGTTAAATAATATCTAGCACTAGAAAGTAGCATATTGCTTTTTTTTCGATCTTAAATACTAAAATTCAAATATGATTATGATAGGACTGATATTTGCTGTAACAAGCAGTCTAATAACCGAAATTCAAACAGGTACATTTTAATTAATATCTAAATTTAAGTTATCATATGTGATCTAAAATTTCCATCCCAGATATCGAAAAAAAATATTCTTTTTGTTGTAATTTTCATTGATTTTTTTTTTTTTTTAAATTAAAAAACGTAACAAATTACTGCAAAAATATATAAATAAAACGATTTATTTTGTTTTACTTACTCAGCTCACATTCTATGCTCCATCAAATTTCAGAAAATGTCGGTGTAAAATCCAGCCATTTTTGGTTGCTAAAATTCAAATTAAATCAATTTTAAAAAAATTGCGTATTAGAATTAAAAAATTAATAATAAATTACCGTAAATTTGTATCATTTAAATTTAAATTAACAATTGCTTAATTACAGTGCCCATAGATGCAACCGAAATATTCGAAGTACAAGAAATTAAGTTACCACAAAATGCAGAACTGGGCCAACAGGATGTAGGCTCAGTTCAAAATCGTGATCGTACTCTCATTTTCGCCGAATTACCACAAAAAGAACAACTACAGCAACAGCAGCAACAACAGCAACAACAGCAGCAGCAACAGCAGCAGCAACAACAGCAGCAACAACAGCAGCAACAACAACAAGCTGATGGAAGTAACCCTTTACTCCAAACCAGATCTCAAATCATAAGAGAATATAGCAATCCAGACACAATTTACATACCAACAGAAGAACGACAAGTTTACCAAATCCAAGACCAACAACAAATTATATATCCACCTGTTCAACAGCAAATAGTCCAACACGTAGAACCACAAGTAGTAGTTGTTCCCAATCCGGTTCATACAGTTCAACAAACAATAATTCCTTCACGACCTTCAGTTGTATATGTTCCTCAACAAGGCCATTTAATACACTCTGGTGGTTACATTGGTGGTTTTGGAGGTTATCCAGGAGTTTATCCAGGGGGGTATGCAGGAGGTTTTTCAGGTTCTTTAGCTCGCCAGCAGCTATTGAATCAACAGTTACTTAATCAGCAGCTAATTAATCAGCAGCAATCCGGCCGAGGTAACTCAAGACCTCTGTTATCTCTAAGTTTGCTTTAAAATTTAAGCAAATTTAAAGGTAATAGAATCTATTTGCTTATGTAATTTGAAATTCAAGTATGTTACCTGTTTGTAAGCTTACTTTCCACGTCTTGAAATGTCTTTAATTCTAGATCAATTGTATTTTCAATTTAACTTGTAATAAACACATGTAAGGGTTATTATAAAAATTAAAAGTATAAATGGTTACAAAAATTCTTTTCTATATAATAATATAATAGTAATTACTATATAAAAACTAAACACTTAAACATTTACTATCTCCATGCTAGGATTATTTTCCTCATTGGGACGGATATGATTTCGTTATTTTCACTGAAAATAGAAATTAAAAAAGAAAAATATTTAGTTTTTTTTTATATACATTTTTAGTGGTTATTTACAGGCAAAAATGAAATTAAATAAATAATTAATTAAATAATAAAAATATAAAAATAAATAAATTAAATTTACCAAGAAAAGGAATTCTCTTTAATCTCACGACACAAGGAATCATTCAATCGCACTTGAATTGAATCTAATTTGCCGTTGGATATTGATTGTACAATTCCTTCCATCACGCGACTAGTTAACGGATGAATGAATTTGATGGGCAAGCCATGACTAAGGTCAAATATTGATTTAGGAATAAATGGAGTTGAATATTTGACAATAGCTACAAATTCGAATAAAGTTAAAAAAAAATAAATGTAAAATAAAATAAACAAAAATAAAACAAAATAAATAAAATAATGTAAAGAATATTTTAATTTATATTTCAAAACTGAACTTACGACGACAGGAAATTGATACATCAGCTGATGGTCTTTTGATGTTAATGGCTGAATGACCAAATTTAATTACTTTGTGATGCTTTTTACTGCTGTCGCAACCAACATCTGATAATAAAAATTAAGTTAATTAGTTAATTAATTAATTAAATTTAACAAAATTAAGGTTGCGTTGAAATCAGATAAAAACTTCGGCATTAAACTAATCGAAACGCGATCAAATGCAACCGTAAACAGAATAAAAAAATTAAATAAATTTTAAAAAATACCTAACAGTTCTTCCACTGATTTCCTTATTACATTATCAGCCTTCTCCAAGAGAAAATCAGTTGAACTTCCACTCGAATAACTATCATCTCTCATTTCCTTATCTCTTCTGTCCTTTTTAACAATTTTTCTTTTCGTTTTCCGTTTTCTTTTCTCTTCTTTTTCTATCGCACTTACACACGTTTGAACACCCAATGACCGACTACTTTTCTCTAGCATTTCTACAGGAAATTCTGTATATTCAGTTCCATCAGAAGATGAATAATCTCCTTCCTTTTTATCGTATCTTCCATTCACGCCATGATTCTTTGACAAAGTGTGACGTAATTTCGACGTTTCATGTACTCTTTCTTTCTTCAAAGTCGTATTTTCTTCTCTTAACTCCACTATTTCTCCATATAAATCCTTATTCTTGCTCGTTAATGTTATTAATTCATCTCTGAGTACCTTCATCTCCTCTAAAAGCTGCATAACTTCACCTGGATCGTTACTATCTAAACGATTCCGTAATTCTTGTACTTCCCATTCAAGTGCGTTGTTCGCTTTTTCTTGTTGTTCCACTTGACTTTTCAAATCCTCAACTTCTTTCGCTAAAACAACTCTATCTTCACCTAACTGACTTGCAATGAATAGCTTCTTTTCTAACAATTCTTGGTTTTCCTGCTGCAAATTGTCACGTGACTCATCCAACAAAGAAATTTCATCTTCAAGCAACCGAACATGTTCTTCATGAGCATTTATGCGATCTTGAATAACTTGCAACGATTTTTTACTACTATTTGACATAGTATCATCCTCTATTTCATCTTCTATTTGATCATTTTCATTCTCAGCCATCACGGGAGAAATATTCAACCGTTCTATAACAAGCAAACTCTCATCAACTGTGTTATCAGCCGCCATTTTGAAATCATTTTCAATCGCAATTTCCTCATTCCTTTGGTCCAAAGTAGAAACATTTTCACTACTTTTTTCATTTTTTTCTTCTTCTTCATTCATCAAATCAGTTTCACATGGTTCAAATTCATCTTTAACGCTTTCATCTTCAACAATTTCAATATTTTCTTCACTTAATTCCTTCTCAAAATCCTCTTCGCTTAATTCATCTTCTTCACTCATTTTTTTCATTTCTTCAAAATCTTCACAAGTTTGCGATTCTTCATCCTTCAGTTCAACCGTCAAAACATTGCTCACGCTTTCCATATCAACACTATCCGGTCCGAATTCGGTAATTCGTTCACTTCCTCTACAAATCTCCTTATCGTTTGTAACAACAGCCACTGATTTTTCTACAGTTGTAAAAGATCTTTCTAAATTTCTCTCAATTTCAATCGATTTCTTCAAATATCTCTTCTTTCCAAAATCCTCGAAATT
This sequence comes from Geophilus carpophagus, assembly GCA_034687075.1. NCBI lineage: Eukaryota > Metazoa > Arthropoda > Chilopoda > Geophilomorpha > Geophilidae > Geophilus > Geophilus carpophagus. The sequence continues at coordinate 3,700 of JAQFZN010000206.1, forward strand.
TTCTGGCATCATAACAACGATTCTTTCGAAACTCCGATGGATCGGTGTTGAAGTTCGTTGATCGCTTAATTTGTTTAAAGAACTGCCCAATGATTGAGAACGGTTTAAACCTACATTTATATCCTTTTCGAAGGATATTGGTGAGCCCATTCTGTCTAAAATTTCATCGACACACGCAAAATTTGTTTCAAGTATATTTTCATTGCTTTTCTCAGTTTTGGTGGTAGTTTTTTCTTCGGAATTCATATCTTGAATACCTGAATCACGACTTAATGATAGTTTAATGGGTTTATATATTTCTTCTTGACTTTTGCTTTTTGTTCGATTTATTAAATGAAATCCTGTCTGTCTTAAAGGTGGAAACGCATCTTCGTCACTACTTGAATCTGAATGATTAAATAAGTAAAGATGAAAATTATCTCAAAATAATTCAAATTTTAAGCATTAAGAAATGATGTTTATTTCTATGTAATTTCTACATAGAAATAAACATTTATTTTTAGTATTTTTACGTAAAAATATTTTGTTTATTTTTACGAACAAATAACTGCCTATTTCTAATTTTTTTTTTTATTTATTCCTATGTACAATTTTTTGTTTATTTCTACACAGAAATATTTTCAGTTATTTTTCAAACACAAACGTAACAATAATACAGGCAAATTGTGAAAATTTTGTCAAATTCAATCTCTTTTTCTTCAAATCCCCAAATCCTTCTACATTAATTTTGGGATATTTTTACAGTGCGTTTACCTACTGTAAAAAAAAATTAAATTTTCTGTACTAAAAATTTGAAATCAAAAAAATAGTTGTTGTCAGTAAGTTTATAAACGTTACTGCATACATTTTTGTATGGAATCAACAATAATGTTAAAAAAAAACTAAGTCCAATAAAACCACATTTTAACGAGTATAATACTGTAATCAATCTTATCACATATTTCTAAAATAATTTAAAAATAAGCAACATTTAGTGAAAAATACAAAAAAATGTCTAAAAACATACCTTTTGTGTAAATAGGCACTTCAAACATATAATTGTTAACAGAAAAGCTATCACATGGATATAATTCACCATCAATGAGCAACTGAGCAGAATGTCGACCGCATGGTGTACGAATAGCTGATGATATGTATAATGATCGCTTGTTGTCCCAATTCAGAACAATTGGTCGACTCTAGAAGAAAAAAAAATTAAAAAAATAAAAATAAAAATAAAATAATAGAAACATATGAAATCAAATAAATCATTTTTTTCTTTTTGTTTATAAAAATTATAAAAATTACTTCTAAAATGAAAAAAGAAACAAAACCTAAATTATGAATAGTAAATGGGTTGAAAATGGCGCATGGAACTAATGAATTTCGTTGTCAATAATCGAGTTTCGCAAACCAGTGAAAGAAGCGACATAAAACTTGGCACCAACACGGGATTCACACTCCATTATATGAATTAAAAAATTGATTCTATTGCCAGGTGCACAATTTATCGTAAGCAGGTGTTATTTTTACACCTGCTCATTCGATTTCTTTTTTTCCTCAAAAGTTTCATCTAAAAATAAAAAAAAAGAACTCACCTTCATAAATGATGTAATTAGCGTAACGGTTGAATTATTTGTCGCTACAGTTCGACACCATCTATAATATATTCTTGGACAACTGTCACACATTTCATTGAATTTAAATTTCAAATTTAAGTCAGTGTTTTGGCATGTTTGATTTAAAACCAAAAGTTACGTCATTTTTAGATAAACCGTAACCGAAATTGATGGTTTCATTTGCTGTTAAGATATTTTTCTATTAACATCGTCGTGTTGTTTTATACTGGTTGTCAACTGTCTTACATTTAGAGTTAGTTGCCTAACTCTTTTAAGTGGGTTTTTAGCTTCACTTCCGTTGCTATAGGAGACGTAACAGTTTTCATTGTTATAGTCCGCAGGAATGACACTAGGGTAAAGTCAGAGCGCTCTTTATTGCTTCTTTTGTTGTTTTTGCAATAAAAACTAATGGCATATTGACAAATTTTTCCTTGTTTGTAATGGGGGATTATTTTTATTATCCCTTGTTTATATTTATTTTTTTTTTAAATATTTGTAAATATTTTCTTTTGCAGTTATTAAATTTAGCATTTCGTAAATTACAGATGCATAATTTTAATTACCTCCTATCTATTTAGTAATAAAAACATTTGGAATTAAGTTTCAACTAAATTTAATTCATAAAAGAATTAATTACTTGTGTAGAACTAAAATTACCAGTCGATACACCAAGTATGAAGCAAGTTATATTAATTTTACTTATCGCCAGTATGTTAGGCACATTCCAGAGCCGAAAACATCACCATAGCAAACAAATTAAGTATTACTACAACATTAGGCCTATAATAATGTTACTTCCACCAAATACTAAATCAACAAAACCAGTGTTGGAAGAAAAACTGAGGAATCAGAAAACCAATGTAAAAACTTATTTTATTTCATTTGTTATATTAAATATATTCTTATTACAGCTGACCCGATTGCCGAACGTTTAGCACCACAACAAATCGGTAGAAATAACTGCGGCTAGAAAAATAAAATAACTGTTAAACATTTGTTATTAGTATTACAAAGCACATAAAATTAAATTGAATTTAAAAATTAATTTATTTTTTTGTAACTTCAAACAAAATTCACTTCAAATAAAAAATGAAACTAAACTTGAACAAAGAAAATCTGAATAAACAATTTAAACTGATAACTAAAAGAAAAAAACATTCTATTGTTCCTTAGATGAATAATAACGTTCGTATAAAGAATAAACATTCTCAATCTCCATTATCTCATTAAACCTTTCTTCACTAAGCAAGGTTCTGTCAACGTTGCATAAAGCTGAATTCTTTAATCCACTGTAATATTTATTAAATGACATCACTTCCTCTTTCACCCTTCTCATCCTATCAATTTTCACGTAAATTGGTCTTCCAACTTTACATATATTTTTTTCAAAAATAATATCAAGTTGCTCGTTAGTATATAAAAATTCTTCTTGCAATTGATTTCTCTCTTTAACGTACTGTTGTTGTAATCTGGAAATATTCATATTTGTTTCTCGCCTGGAGTAAAACTGTCGTTGAATTCGCATTTCTTGCCGAGACCTTTCGTTCTCCAATTGTTTTTTTTTCATCCCATAATCATATTTCATTTTATTCTTCTCATCTTGCAATTGAATTTTCATCTTAGCTATTTCGCTTTCGAATACCTCAATACACGATCTCATTTTCTTCGCCTTTGGTCCGCCATCATTTAACATTTTCCGTTTTCCCATTACAACTTTCTCCGTTCGCCTTATCCGGAAATTCTGCGTAGTTAAATTGATGTTTGGATCAGGAATATTTAGATTCTTCCATCTCAACCGAACGACTCTATACCGTTGATCATCGGTTTCGATTTTTTTCAATGCCTCCCATTCCGGATCAGCATTATCTTTGTTTTCACTTTCATCCGTACTTACAAATGGCATAACATTTTTTACTTTAATCTCACCCACTGGATTATCTTTCACAATTTTATTATCCGTCGATGTTGATGGTTCATTAAGATCTTCAGTTATTAGCCAATCGTCAGAAGCAGCGAATAAGGAAATAGTATCTTCATCGACCGGTTCTAAATCATCATTTGTGCTATCCAGAGATCGCATAAATGTATCAAAAATATTAGCAAATGAACGTCTTAAGGGTCGCCCAAAAGGAGTTGAAGGATCATCAGTGGCGTTGTCTGTAGTTTTGTTTGTATCGATGTCCATACTCTCGTTAAGAGCGTCTTCTGATAGTACATTTCTATGAACAGTTGCTAAATCTTGTTCGTCGTCTTGAATGTCATCATCGTCATCAGCGAATAGTATTCTTGGCAAAGGGACATTTTTATCTACTTGTTCGTCGTCTTGAATATTGTCTTGAATTTCATCATCATCATCGTAATCATCGAATAGTATTCTTGGCAAAGGGACATGTTCGGTTTGTAGTTCAATTTGTTCATCGATTCGTTCGGTTTCAACTTTAGGTGCTGCTTCTGTTTTTATGTTAGTTCTTGTGTCATTAATGGCTTCGAAATCTAAACGTAGTTCATCTTCATCTTCATCATCTGAACTATCATCTCTTTCTTTCTTAATTTTTGAAGCTGTTCTATTAATAATTTCATCGTGTGAATTATCATCTCTTTCTTTCTTAATTTTTGATGCTGTTCTATCAATAATTTCATCGTATGAATTATCATCTCTCTCTTTCTTAATTTTCGATGCTGTTCTATCAATGATTTCATCAGGACTTTCTGCTTCTAATTTAATGTTTCGAGAAGCAAATTCGTTGAAAGAAATTCGATTAACTGCAAAATCAAAAAAATTGATTAATTAACTATTTAGAATAAATTTTGCAATTATTTTATATTAATAATTATAATTGTGTTAGGGCATATCCTAATTTTATATTTAACATTGGCTGTAAATGCAATTTAAGTGAAGGGTTAACCATCGCTACTACTACTTGAGCCCCTATCCCTAGTAGCGAGTTTCTAGCATGCTAAAAAATTGCAACTAGCAATTTTTTAGCTCAGCTTTTAAAAATTTTATACAAAATGTTGCAAAAAAATTTAGGTTTTGCAATATTTCTTAATATTTAAAAAAAATTGCAAACTATCTCCCAAATATACCATTTTGACTAGCTGGCACTTTATTAACTGGTTGAAAAGTTGAATCACGGTGAAGTATAAAATCCAAACTTGGTAATAATGGCATACATGGTGGTGGAGGTGGAGGCGCTAAAGGCGCAACCATCTTTTCAGAATTCGATGCTGATGATAGCAAAGATTCAAAAAGTGAACACCTAATTGTAGATGGTTGTGGTGGTGGGGGTTTTGGAGGCGATTCAATTGGTAGAGGAGGTGGTGGAGGTGGTTGTTCATATGAATAATCTGATGGTGAATCGGGTGGTAACGGTGGAGGTGAATAAGGAGACATCACTGGCGAATGTGGGATTAATTGAGCTTTGACTGGAGAATATATTGATGTCATTTTTGGTAAATATGTTGCTCCTTCAATTATTTGAGGTAACCAACTGCTTTCGTCGTCTTCTGGTTCTGGTGATGCAATAGATTCAATTTTTACAGGCGTTTCTACACTTCTTGCACGCTTTTCATATCTTTCGGTAAATTTATTGACACGTAGCCAATCATTGAAGTATTCAAAGTGGTCGTCTCCAAAAGTTAGATGGGAAATATAGTTATCATCTGTATCGTGGTCTTCCTCCTCGTTTATTTCTTCTTTAACATTTCCGTTTTGCTTGTACTAATTAATATAAAATAAAATAAAATTTTAAATAATAATCAAAATTTCGAAATTAAAAATCAAAATTATTTCTAATTTGCACCTAATTATTTTTGTAATCAAATGATTTTTAGGTAAATGGCCGACATTTAAATGTCGGCAATTTTGGATTGCAAAAAGCGTATTATATTCACTTATTTTCGGATAGAATTAAATTGTCAAGTCCAAATAGATTAAGTTTTAAACTTAACCTTAATTAAAATTGTAAATAAAACTGTAAATTCTAAATCAAATTTTATGGTTTTTGCTTAACTTACGGAAGCGAAGTAATTTAACAATCCTGTAACATCATCTTCGTAATCAGTAATATTTTGTGTGTCAGTTTCACCGCACATTGCTAATAAGGAGTTTTCAATTTCTTCAGTTGATTCTTCGGTTTGAGAAGGCATGTCTAAAAGCGGAAATTATTTTTTATTAAAACAATAAAAACTTTAGGAGTAAGCAAAAATTTAAAACTTGCCTCAACAGACTGGTTTGTAATATATATATAATAATATGTACCAGTAATTCTCATACAACTTATTTTAATAAATATTTAAAAGAAATATAAGTAATTACAAAAACAGAAAAAAATTTACTTTAAAACTTAGAAAAATTTACTAAAAAGTTACCATAATCTATGAAACATGATAATCCATAAAATGTAACGTTCCAATTAAAGAATAAAAATAAATCTCATAAATATAATATATAAATATAAATGAAGCATTGTTTAAAGTTTTTAATTTTGAATTTTCGTAAATTTTATCAAGAACTTAGGCGTTTGACGTACCTTTAATTGCAGTTTTCGACTATAATCAAATACAAATTTTCCAATACTCGTTTATTTTAATGCCTTCAAAGCTTGGAAAGTAAATAAAAAGTATATCACTAACCATTCATAGATAATTTTTAAGATAAAATACTTATTACGTAAAGAAACTAACTAGCCTTCTAACCCCGCTGAGACGTGTATTCGATCTGCAACGGATATACATTCATGTATCGAGTGCTGCCACCCTTAGACAAATTAGTGTACCTGATTTCAAACAACTTTCTGAATAAATTAACATTTTTACTATTATACAGTAATCCGAATGAAACATGATTTATTGAAATTTTAATTACAAAAAAAACAGTACTAGTGTTTTTGTATCAGATTAAATTGAACATATTATATTAAAAGTTATAATAACAATCCAATTTTATTACATATTAAGTCTAATGCAAACTAACAGGTGCTGTACTGGCTTTAATAGGTGGAAGAAAGACAGTTTCCTGGGTCGAATTTAGTATATGCAGAGAAAAACGAACGGAATAAATGAGCAATCCCAGCAATCCTAGATACCCAAAAGCACCATAAGCTCGCTTTTTCGGTTCTAAATTTTTTTAAAGTGTCAATTTTAATTATAAATTTAAAATAATATTTTTCGCCATTTTTACCTCCAGTATAATAACCCCTAGCAAATACAATGCGACCAGCAATCCAAATAATTCCAGAAATTGAACTGCCAATCTATTTTAAAACAAATTAATCAATAATAATAATACATCGAAATTTTATGTACTTACAGGACTATCCAGACCTCCCAAAAGCAACAGAGTCAAAAATTGGGGATAATTTTCCAAACTGTTAAAAATTTCTATGACTAGTTTAAAAAAAAAATCACGTAAATTAATTCTTACGTGTTCTGGTGAGCTCTTTGTATGCAATTGAATAAATGATGCGAACTATGATACATTATTGGATACTAAAATTAATATTTTTTTCATATTAAAACTTTTTTCTCATCTAGTTGCCATTTTTTTTGTTTACTTCAATGTTGTATTTCCTCCTAGCTTTGCCTACATTCATTCCAAGCCAAAAATTCAGGAAAACCGATCCAATACCAACCAAAACCACATACCCATACTCCTTACTGACGATAATTTGAACAGTATTAGTCATATTCTATATAAAAAGACAGAAAATTAAGTTTGATGAAACTACTTCAACTACAGCAAGTGATATGAATGATATCAATTGAGTTTGAAGGTCGAAATTTTTTTTTCAAAACAAAAGATACGATTACATGAATTAAAAATACATAGTCATCTCGTACACAATAAGAACATATTCGATGATATAGCAATCGAATTTATTATTTCTCGTTTGGAATCTCAATTCTTCTCTTTTGTTTATGTAATCATAGCAACAACAAACTAATCGTGCTGATGTCATTTGCGACCGGTGTTGACCGGTTATAGAAATGGCGCCGATGGATTCTGCTTAATTCATGGCTTTCTCTGATCTCTGGTTTTCTAAACATTAATTAAATTATGGGTATCATTAATTCCTTACTGAATTCTATTTTTCGTGTTTTGTCAGATTTATTAACGCTCGATTTATTTAAAAAGAAAGTGAAAATGGCTGATGCTCTCCTTGTGAATATAAAATTTAACTCGTCTCAGTATTTTCAAATGGATGTTGATCCTAAATGGACAGTTAAAGTTTTAAAAGAAAATATAAGTGTGAAAATTAAAGTACCAGTTTCGAATATTAAGCTTATTTTTGCTGGAAGGGAGTTACAGAATTCAATGTGTTTAGAGGTAAATAAATAAATATATTTTTATTTTGTTTTTATTAAATAAATTTTCTTTTTCTTTTACAGGACTATGAAATGACTCAACAAAGCATAATACATGCTGTTCGTACCTTAAAACCAACACTTTCCATTGAAGCAAATGAAAATAATGGGAATTTTAGAACAAATCTCACAAAATTAAGTTTTAATTCAACGTCAACGTGTGATGAAATGAAAGGAGAAAATTGTAAAGTAAAAAGAAATTTAAGTAATTTAGAAAATCAAATAAATGTATAAATATATTTGAAAATATTTCAGTAACAGAATCCAAGAAAAAAGTGAATTTTTATGTATATTGCTCAAATCAATGCAAAAGCTTACAGCCAGGAAAATTGCGTGTAAGGTGCGATTTATGTAAGCAGGGAACTTTGACTGTTTCAGAGGTTTAATTTTAAAATAAACACGAAACGATATATTTTGTAAAACTTTACCTAACATTATATTACAGGATCCATGTGGCTGGGAAGATGTTTTAATGCCGAGACGAATTAAAGGAACATGTCAAATTGAATCTTGTCAAGGAAAATTTGCTGTAATAATTTTTTAAATTAAAAAAAAATTAAAATTTATAAAATTGAGAAATAATTTTTACTTTATTTTTTAACTTTAGGAATTCTACTTTAAATGTGCTAGTCATCCATCTGGTGAAAATGATACCTGTGTTGCTCTTAATTTAATACGAACAAATGTAAAAAATATTAGTTGCTTAATTTGCACCGAAAACAAGTAAAATTCTCCATTATATACTTTTAAAATTCTGTTTCAATTAATCAATTTAATTTAATTTTCTTTAACTAGTGACCCAGTGGTCGTTTTTGCGTGTGCAAGTGCTCATGTGATATGTATTGAATGTTTTAAATTGTACGGCTTTTCACGACTTAACGAACGACAATTTATACAAGATAAAGATTTTGGATACACATTATCGTGTCCTGCTGGCTGTGAAAATTCTCTTGTTGAAGAAACACATCATTTCCGATTACTAGGTGATGAACAAGTATGAAATTATTTTCTAATTTTTCTTAGATGAAGAAAAAATCGTATATCTTTTATTCAGTATGAAAGATATCAACGATTTGGTGCTGAAGAGTGCCTTTTGCAAGCTGGTGGTGTATTATGTCCTGTTCCTGGTTGTGGTGCTGGAATTATTCCTGATCCTGAATGTAGAAAAATCACTTGTGTTCAACAAGGTGGACAAGGCTGTGGAGTAAGTAAAAATTTATAACTGCTTTAAAAATTCAAAATTTTTAAAATTAAAAAAAAATAAAAATAAAAATTATTATTATTTTTATTTTTTAAATTTTAGTTTGTGTTTTGTCGTAACTGTCTTCGCGGCTATCATCTGGGAGAATGTGAAGAAAATGAATTGGCAGCTTCTGGCAGCACTGTAAATATACATTTCTAATAGGGCTGCCAACTTACAGGGATCAGATTCACTAAATGATTATCGAATGATGTAATCAGCTATCGAGTTACAACTTCAAAGATGGCAGCCCTAATTTTCAAAAATTCTAACGGACTATTGTCATTATTTAAAAATATTCATTTTTGTTAGGTTGCATTTACAATTGATGCCTCACAAGCCGTTAATTCACGTTGGAATGAGATTAAAAGTGGAGTAACAGTTGTTACTAAACCTTGTCCAAAATGTCGGACACCAACTGAAAGAGATGGCGGCTGTATGCATATGATTTGTACCCGGCCACAGTGTGGATTTCACTGGTGTTGGGTTTGCCAAACAGAATGGACTCGTGAATGTATGGGAGATCACTGGTTCGGATAGATTTTAGATAAATAAGATTTTTTAAAAAATTAGTTGTATTTATAAATCGTTAAATAAATCGGTAATCTAATTGAAATTATGTTGTTGGCCTTCAATGATTATACACAGTAATAACAGGGATTTAACCCAGTCGAAAGTCAATATTTAAGTCAATAAAACTTTCTTACGTCATTAAAGGATTTGTTAATATGTGAAGATGTTTCGGAAGTAAATGTCATTTTAACACGATCTTTTGACAAGATCAGGTGAAGATTTTAATCCTAAATTCAATTATCAATACCATGCATTTGGAGTCAAGTTCGTGAGTATATTTTTATTTGTGTAAAATTTCTTTCATGTAACACTAGTAGTAATAAAAATTATTGTTTATCTTATTCAAAATTCTCATCTTTCATCGTAAATCATTTATAGAAAAATGACCACCATTGATGCTACATTAAGCAATGGAACTAATGATAAAAAAGTAGAAACGAAGAAACGAAGAATTAATAGGCGCTTAGTACCTGTAAAACTATATTATTTTTTACATGAAGGTGGTAAGTAAATGAATAATTTATCTCACTATATATTATTTATCAGTTACAAAATATTCCTTTAGAACAATAAATTATATAAGCTATCTCCTTATCTCTTATTACTTATCCTTATCAAATTCTTTGGGATTACTACAAAACCTTGGATGCCATAAACTGGAACAAATAATAAATTTTACATTTTAATCTTACTTATTAAAAAAAAACTATTTGTTGGATTAGTTTCTTTTAGATTTAAGTTAGGCCATTTTTTAAAGGATTAAAATCTAAAATTTAATTAATTTTATTGGATATTTAGGTATCCAAATTGGGGTATAGGTTTTGATGTGGACCCTTCTAATAAATTTTTCTATTTATAGGTGGTGCAATTTCCCCATTTGTATCTCTGGTAGCTAAAAGAATTGGGATATCAGTGGGTGTATTGGGGATCATTAACACTATCACTGTATCACTTTCCCTCATTGCTAAACCATTAACTGGTGGTTTGATTGATAAATTCGGTTGCCATAAGGCAGTTTGGTTATTTTGTCATGTAGTAACAGTTGGCTGTATTTTTAGTTTAATTTTCATTCCTACACTTAAATCAAATTCAGATAAAGAAACTTTAAGTATTAATGCAATAGGGAATTGCGCAGACAAAGAAGCAAATATACAAATTTGTATCAATCAAACTATTATGAATAACTTTGTTCTATGTCATGCAGTTTGTGATCAATGCAATATATCTTCTAGTTTCAATTTAAATTTCACCGTAAATCATTGGAATTCCACAAACTGTAAAAGGTTATCAAAAGTCACCCAATGTCAATTAATTTGCAACAATAATTCGTTAAGCACACCTAATCTTCATACATCATACCAATTTTGGTGGCTGTCAATAGCTAACATATTTGCTGGTGTGACTAAAAGACTGGTAGAAGTGATTCAGACTTCAGTCGTTTATGGAATTCTTGCTGAAAAACATTCATTATTTGGAAAACAAAAAATATTTGGCAGTATTGGTTATGCTTTATCATTTATTACTGGTGGAATTCTCAACCAGTTTCTTGAAACTGATAGTGAAGGATTTCAATTCAATTATAGTTTCTATATATTTGGTCTGTCAATGTTATTAGCATCAATTGTCATTTGCTGGTTTAAAGTTCAGCCACAATCACGTCCTGATAGAATAGTTCATGATGTGAGTGCCGTTTTTACTAGACCACAGAACTGTTTCCTTTTTGTCTCGATTTTCTTCCTAGGAACTTTTGTTAGTTTTCTTTCTACATATTCTTTCTGGTATCTTTCCGAGTTAGGCGCAACACCTCTTATTTTAGGTTTAGCTAAAGGCTGTCAGGGTATTATAGGGGAAATTCCTTGTTTATTTACATCAGGTTGGCTAATTAAAAAAATTGGTCATTTTAACGTTTTTGCCCTTATTTTTTTAATTCAAACCATTGAATTTTGCATTTATGCATTAATGAAGAATATACTGTTAACATTTCTTACCGAGATTCTTAATGGGATCATCATTGGCTTCTTTTTACCTACGGCCACTTCTTATTGCACCTTAGTTGCTCCGCCGGGAACAGCAACGACGCTTCAAGGAATCTTTTTCGCTATTTTCAAAGGCGCTGGTAAAATAAAAATAAAAAATAAAAAAATATTTTTAAAACGATTTTATCCTTTTCTTACTTAGGACGGATGATGGGTAATTTAGGTGGCGGATTCTTGTATTCTGCATTTGGAGGACGTACAACATATTTAATGTTTGGTGTAGTTTCATTCTTGTGTCTTCTATTTAATATGACGCTAAATATAGTTTACCAACGACGTGTAGCAGGTAGTTTCAATATCAAATGATATTAATTTTTTTTATTAATTTTTAAATTCAAGCCATACAATTTTAGTCTTTTAAAGTAAAAACAGAAATATTATAAAAAAACTACTTATTTCCTATGTATTATCAAACTGCCATTTTGAATGCGGCAATATTATATATTGAAACTAGAAACGTTAGAAAATAGAAAATAATAAAATATGATTATCAAAATTGCCACTCGAATGTCTCAAGTTCATCAACTTTTTACCAAGTAAATAAATATTTTCTCTATATTCAAACTTTTAATCAATACAAGTTATAAATAAACATTCAAAGTAAGTAACGATTTAATGGCAGTTTATTGTTTCAAATTCTCAATGGGTTAAATCGAGATTATTCTTAGAACCCACTTTCAGGACATCCCTGTTGCAGCGCTTCAATTTGTACTACTAAAACTTCAAGTGCGTCTTCAACTGTCGATTCATTCGGATTAAAATCTGGCCAAACTCTAATAACATAGCGAGCAACAAGATTTTGTAACCTTTCAAGTCGTTCCCTACAATGTGACTCAGTATCGTCTATTACAATTATGTCATCTGACTGACTTTCACACTTATTACTGATGCTCATTTTTTCAATTTTTTGTTCAAGCTCAGCAATTCGCGCTTGCTTCGAATCCAACTCCATTCGAAGCCTTCGAAATTCATCAGTGCTATCCCTTTGTGGACCGGAAGTTGAAGCTGTTGACAACTGTGTGGTATCGAGGGCACGGATTTCATCAGCATTACTAACTCGTCGTCTTTTTCTTGCTTTTGTTGGGTGAGTTGGTTGTGTCACCGTTTCTGCAGTTGTCATTCTAAGAGAGCATAAAATAAAATTTTTCAATAAATAAATAACATGTTTAGAATTTTTTTTACATTTTTAAAATATACATTCGTAAATTAAGATTCCTGCCACATTTAAACTACAAATTTTGAGCAATTAAAATGTAATCTCAGTTAATTTGCTAATCTTGCAGCTTAAATAAACTGCAATTACAATTAAGGCAAATTTATTGGTGCAATAAAGAAGTGATAACTTCTTAAACTTAATCTATGCTACTTGCACTTTTTGGTATTTTGCGCAATCTGGTCACCCTAGCAACATTTTTACATTGTATATTTAAAATATTCATAACTTCTCAACAAACTTTTACAGCATCCAAGCACAGTTTGCAAACCACTGCCCTAAATAAATGGCACTCAACTGCTGTATCTATGAATTGATGCGGCAGTTGAGTGCCATTCATTGATGTTTTAGTTACATTTTAGTAATAATTCCGGCCATTTCTGTAGACATTTGTGGAGGAGACTTTTCTGGTTCTTCCACATTCTCTTTGTCACTTTTTGGTGAAGACACTTCATTCATACTTAAACTTGGAAGATTCTTTTTTTTAGGTTTTTGAAACTCTGCTTCATCTTCACTCTCTTCTTCAGCTTCACAGTAACTAAAAAGTTAATTTTAAATTTTAAACTCTGCTAGTTAGTAAAGAAATTGGTTTTTATACTTGTGAGACTTGTCAGGATTCATCATACAATACCACATATCCGGTATTGAATCTTTCTTAATGCCATGAGGCAATCGACGCCATCGTTGGCAATCAGGCTGACAGCACTGTACCCACAAATCTAGTTCTTTGTCTCGTGCTTCGCTCGATTCTACAATTTCCAGACAATAATCCCATAGACGACTAAATAAGTTAGATTCAATATTTCTAAAAAAAAAAAAAAAAAAATTAAGTTATGAATAGAACTAAACAAAAATAAACTCAAACCTGAAATTGCTATCATCTTGGAAATTTTGTTTAATATGATTTGGCGTCACACAATCTAATTCAACAACACCTATAGTTTGTTCTATTATCTCTCGTACTTGATTATATTCAATGTGCTGTGGAAGTGTCTACATATTGAAAGAAAAAAAATAGTGTGACTATGTAATAATGATCGCAAAATTCATTTTCTTACTAATGAATAGTTATTCATGAAGGCATAAAAAAATTACCCTTTTATCTGAAAATCTAGTTTTCCGAAATGGTTGAATCAATCTATTCCTATGATAAATCAGAATCCCATATTCATCTTTTTCCGGATTAAGACCAAAGTCAATGTATATCGGATCTGTGCAAATCTTTGGTTTGTAAGGTGATCTCTTTTTATTACTTAAACACTTCAACATGCAGATAGAAGTAACTTTTTTTCCTTTTAAAATTACTTGCATTCGAGGCCGTAGATATAAAATCGAAATATATTTCTAAAAAAAAAATAATAAAATAAAATAAACATAATTAATATAACAAAATCTTTTTCATTCTTACTCTTAAGGACGTTCTATATTTTGAAACTGATTTGGTTTTATCCTTTGCATTTTGTTGTAACACAGATTCATTATGAGAAGAAAGTGGAATCAAGATATCTGTTGGATCACTGTAAAAATCAAGCTCCAGATTTCCTGATTTATCCCTTTAAAAAAATTAATGTAATCTAAAGTTAAATATTTAAAATAAATAATTTCTGATACCAAATTGTCCTAAAGCAAAAAACAACTTACTTAGCTAAATTATATAACACAATTCTTGTGCCCTGATGTTTATTTTTGGTCGGTTTGATTTTAAAACATTGATCTATTAAGTCATTTTCCGTTTTAAATATACTATATTTATTTATATGTTCCAGTGATACTTTCTCTCTGTTTTCTGGGTATCGAACCGTGCCTACTGTATCCCAAGTGACTATTGGAACAACAACAGTTGGAGATTTAATTTTTTCCAAATAAGTCTGCGAAAGCATCCCAACACTCATAGTTTTATTGTGTTGCATTGTAAACACAACAGCATCTTTTGCTAGTCTCATTGAGCCAGATTTAAATCCATTTCCATAACGTCCAATTGGCTTGTGACCATTTATTTCCTGTTTTTCGGAAAATCCAAAACTGAAAAATAATTCAAACAAATTATTTACATATTTAAACGTTCCCTAAGATCATAAATTCATACTGATTTTGCACATAATTTTATTTTAAAAGTATAAGTGCGGCTATTGATAAACATCGAGGAGCGGCTACAATTAACGCTAATTTACAGGAGTAGGATTTAATTCTCAGCACAAAGTAATGATCATAGGATTTAAAATTGGCAGTTAATAATTTAATTTTACCATAACATTTGATAAAGTGTATCGTTATCCATTCCTTTTCCATTATCAGTTAGAACTAAACATTTTGTATTTCCTATCACTTCAAAATCAATCCAAAACTGAGTGGCCAGTACATCCGGATCAGTTGCATTATCTAAAGACGTTTCCTCCAGTTTTAATTTAAAATTGTTTATTAGATAAATTAATAATTAATCCATTTACCTAAAATTTCTGCTAAAGCTCCGAACATCCATTCGTGGCTCGTTGAGTTTGACATTAAAAACTTTTTGTGTATCTATTTAAAAAAATAGTTTGATTAGTTTTTATATTAGTTTGATCATTATTTATATTAATAAAATGTGAATTTATACTCGAGCATCTCTGCATCCGTGTCGAGCTTCATCCGACTTGATGTCGGACATGTAGCTATCACCTGCCTCCGCCATTTTAAAAATATATTTGTCCAATTAAAAATGTATCATTGGATCCTTTTCCTAGTGATGATAATTACAGACACAATTACATTGGAACTGTATAGAAAAGACTTGCAGTTAGTGAGATTGTCTTCCCGCTGGCGATTAGTAGGTTATTGGTTTCAATAAGCAGTGCGTACGGAAACGTATTGGTGACATCATAAGTTTTACTTTTTACTTATGTAGTATCACCTTGTCAGAATTTAAACGGATTATTTAAAATAAATAATTAATTAGAATTTAAAATTTACTCCTGTTGTTTGGTTTAGTAACTAAATAAATATAACTAAATATTTTTGTTGTAAATTTTTAAAACTGAAAACATGAACATGTTTTTAAGATTTACATTAAATTTGAATTCCGTTTGCACTTAACTTTCATTGTTGAATAAGTCTAACATCAATGTGTACATCTGTGTCCAACTAAATTTCTTAAAATTGAAAAGAAAAAACATTAAAAATGATTAAACCTTTTTGTGATCATATATTTGGACAACAAAGGCAACTAATATGATACAAGGTTGATCAACTCCTTTTATAGGTTTCCAATTTGGTCATATGATTGGTGAACAAGTTTAAAACAGTCTGAACAAGTCCTGAGCAAGTTTGAGCAAGTTTGAACAAGTCCTGAACAAGTTTGAGCAAATTTGAACAAGTCCTGAACAAGTTTGAGCCAGCTAGTGTTGGTTTAAACCAGTTTGAACCAGCTACTGTGGTATTGGTTTCAACCAGTTTGAACAGGTTCTTGATGATCAAAATAGGTTTGTGTTTTGCTGATCCAAGTAGGTTTGGATATGTTGTAACGTTATTCTTCATTGAATTCAGATCACCCAAAAAAAATCGAAAAGATAATTGACGAGAAATAGCCAGAAGACAGGAAAATGTGAGTGTTCTATTTTGTTATTACTGGCCTTACTTTATAGAACACCCTCTAGTATTAAATTTCTTAACCTCAAGTAATAAAAGTTTATTTTATGGATTCACTAAAACTGCCTCCTTATACATTTACATCATTGATTTTAAATTTTTAAAATAAATTAATGAAATTTTATTTCTCATATTTTTAAATGGTAAATGTGATATAGTAGTGTTAGAAAAGTGCAGATCAAAAGGAATGAGTATTACACCTAATACATGAGTCGTGGCATTACATAGGACTCAGCATTGCCAGATTTAACAAGTCTGTTGCCCTGGGCGAGATTTTTTTCACTGCCCCCATGTGACCTTCTAAATGGATGACCCCAAATGATATAATTTTTAATGCATGTTGGGCCAGCCACAGGAGTGGCCAACCTGGTCGTCTGTCAACCTTCCTGGCCGTCTGTCAACCTTCCTGGCCTGGCACCCTGGGCAGTCGTCTGACCTTGTCCCCTTGGAACTCAGAATGGAGAATTTCACAAACCGGAACACCTTGTCACTAGAGAGAGCAAATGTAGTTTAGCATATTTTATTAAGCAATTTTACTAATGTTTTAGTATTTGTGACATTTCAGATGAACCCTGCCTTACTCCTAGAAAATGAGTGTGGCCTGATTCAGCTATGAATTATTATTTTATCTTAGTTAATGCTTTATATTATTTAACATAACTTAATTTGCATATTTAACCTTGTTAATTAGCTTAGTTTCATTTATATTATTCAGTCCACTCTCTCCAAGAGAGAAAGTTTTTTACACTTTAAAAAGTGCTATTTAGCAGTAAAATAAATAGTTGCAGTTTGTTTCAGAAATGACCTAATTTAATTTCCTATGACGTCACACAATTCATTAGTCCCATCACAACTGGAATAATTATTTTTAAATTTCACAAACTGGAACAATTATTTTTAAATTTCACAAATTAGAACACCATTTTGGTTTGTTCCAGTGAGAGCCCTGGCATTACAACTACAGTACTAAATGTAGTTAAAAAATTGTTCAGGAACCAGAGCCAGCCTTGTTATTTGTGGGGCTTAAAAAAATAAGCTTTGAAAATTTTAGTAATAATAAAACTAAAATTTTAATTCATCTTCATAAAATGTTTACAAGCAGAAGGGCTCTTTCACATATTTTGAATTTCCTACTTCTATTTCTCGATTTGAAGGCCTTTTTGGTTCCCCTCCATAGGACCACCATATTTTGCATGTAGCTATTTTAATTTTTCTTGATCGCAAACATCTAAACTTACATTCAGGCCTTACTAAAAAATTAGAAAATGATGTTAGTTTATCTAAACAGATTCAATATTATATCCCATTCACACTGCAAAGTAAACCTAGACTAACTTCTTATACCCCATTTGCACTGCATAAGCAAGAAAATATTTGAGCTAGCTTAGCTTAAATATTGGTTATATTGTTTGTACTGAGATGCAGTCTCATGGCCGAGAGGCAAAACTGCCTTTTGCTTGATGCAGCATCTGTGTCATTGGAGGAGATAGATGTTTGCAGACCAAGAGAGCTGAAAGCGTGATTCTTTATGTTCACGATCCAAGACAAGCCCTTGAGGGAGACCCCTGATTGGTCGCGACCCCCTAACAACAAACCTCTTTCTTCATTCCAAGTGTTGGTCCAAAAAGCAGTCACAAGAAGCATCTTATTTAAGTCTATTGGTTAGGTTAGGTTAGGTTAGGTTATGTGTTCTATCATATGCAGGAGAGCCTGATTCTGCTTATACTGTAAAAGAAAAGAGGCAAAAAAATTTGCATTCTAAATAACTTTTTTTCAAATTTGTTATCACTCTGAAATTTATGTTTCATCGATTTCTACAAACGATAAAAATCTCACATTTTTCTAAAAATTATAAATAAAAGTTTTTCTATACCCAACTACTGCTTGTGACATTTGACAACATATGGATTTGAAATATGGAACCAAAAATGGATTGCAAGTAAAATAAGAGAGAATTGGTAATAAGATTAAATACTTACAGTGGGCAAAATTGATATTGAGGCAGTGCAATCTAAAATAGTAAAATTAACTAAAAATACTCTTAAACATGATTTATTAAAATAATATTTTAACTCAATGTAGTTTAATTTTCAAACTAATTACAATCAAAATTTAAAAGCTTTTCTCCAAGGACCATGGGGATGACATATGTCACAAGCAGTAGTTGAGTATAGAAAAACTTCTTAAATAATTTTAAAAAAATCTTAAATAATTCAAGTTTGTAGAAATATGTGACGGTTTAGAGAACTTTGTGTTGAATCCTGGGAAATAATTAATTAAAGTAAAGCACCATTACACATTAAAACAACACATTATTTCTGTTTCCCTGCATTTGGCTCCTTGCTGAATGGAAGGGGTTCATGTTCATCTCTTTGATTAGTTTTTCATACTCTTGGGTAACGTCCTTAAGAGCTGCGGGAAAGCGGTGGCATCATGAGACCTTTCACATTTTCCACTTGTTCCTCTTGAACATGAACCTCTTCATTCTTACTCTCTTCATCTGCAGACATGAGATCAATCAATGGAGTCTTCTTTAGATTCTTCTTTTCTGAAGCATTTTGCTGAAATTGATGTAGCAATAGATTATTGCTTCTTCGACCTGCTTCTCCTAACCATGGAATGGTTTCATGTGGCTTCTCTCTTTGCATGCATCTTTCAAGAATGTCTACAGCATAATCTACATGTTGGACTGTGAAGTTGTCATTGATGTATTTAATAGCTGTAAGCCATTCTACTTGGAATCTTAACAATTTTTTCTCTTGTTGGAGGAACCTGGTTAAGCTTATCCATAATGGCTTCATAAAGCGAGTAACCAATCTTCAAATTTTTCTGCATTTTTTTCTCATTATCCTTTACAGTCATCGACTCCACATAGTCCTCCCTCTTAATTCCTAAGGGTATTCATAATACCTTGTTTGCACTGAAAAGTTAAGCTAGCTAAACTTCAATATCCTGTTAAAAAAACTTAGTGCAAACACACCTAGCTTAACTTAAGCTAGATTAAAAATTTTCAAACTGGATTAAAAATAACCAGTTCTCAAAACTAGCTTAAGCTTGTTCAACTGGCTTAAGTACCCATGATGCATTTCTCTCAAACCCCCTTTTCAAGTCATGTGACATTATTTAAAGAAAAATTAAAAATTTTAGTGCTGAATTTAGATAATTAATTCTAAAATATATTTTGATTATATTTTAAAGTATTTATTTTTATTTATAATTCTTGTAATTAGCATTAACTACTCTTGCCAGGCATCTAAGTTTATTGACCACTTATGTCTAATCTAGCATGACCAAACGGCATAGCTTAACTAAACAAACTTAAGCCAGATAAACTTAAGCTACCTTTTAGTTAAGCTAGATAAATATTATCTGGTTTAAGCAGTGCGAACAGAGTATGTGTATTGTATAGAAACTGTGGTAAACTCGATCTATTGCTGGAACTTCCCAGTAGCCCACACTACTGCAAAGAACTACTGCAAGTCACTCCAACTCGGGTGCTGAATTGCGAGTTTTGACTCTTTAAAATCCTACTCGTATAGGCTACTGACCAAGTTTCAATCCTAATACACTTTTTTGATTGGGTTGATTTCTTGATAGTGTTGGGACACTCTTTCCCCTCTAAGTTCTACTTGCACAGAGACAGCTTTCTCTTCTAATGGACAAGAATCAGATATCACTGACCAGTTATTGCTCACTGTTTCACTCAAAACAGGTAAATGGCCTTCCTGCTCATTTTCTATTCTGACTTGCTGTAACAATATAGCACCAATTCCAACTCCAGATGCATCAGTGTGGATAATAAAAGGCTGGTTTAAGTTGGGCTTGATCAGCATGCAATCACTGATCAATCCTTGTTTCAATTGATTAAAAGCTTTGTCCTGGGCCAGTCCCCAGACAAATGCTTTGTCTTTCCTAGTTAAAGATGACAATAAAATAGCAATTGAAACATAGTTTGGTATAAACCTCCGTAAGTAACCCATCATACCGAGGAAATGTCAATGACTTCAGGTTCATCCAATGGTTCAATGATTTCAAGATCAAACAACTCCTTGAAGTAAGTAACCATTAACGCTTTCTTTCATTTGTTAACATGTCAGCTCAGTCCATGAGAACAGCTTCCAGTTCATGATCAGCACCCAATGTTTCAAAAAGAAATCATAGGAAGTTTTAGAATTACAATCTTCAATATATGTGGGATGAAAAGTTCAATTTTTGCCAGACAAACCAGCCAGACAAACCAGCCAGACAAACCAGCCAAGAGAATGGGAAAACCATGCCAAAGTAGTTTATAGGTTGCATCACATTGTAATGTTGATCCTTGTTGTGGAAAATTCTGTAATCATTTCCTGGAATCGGCAAAACGAAAATAACACTCATCATCAATGTCAGTAATGCTTCATGTTTTATCATGTAAGGTTGATAATCTGCAGAAACTTCCGTATCTTCATCAATAAGTTTATTCAGGACACCTATCGACAGTATTGGTTCACTATCAATTTCAGCTAGTATGATTGTTAAAAAATTTTTCAATTGTTTTTTCAATGGTTCCAACAAACCGGCTTGTCAAATTTATGTTAAAAGTAAATTCGGTTGCATAACTCCGTTTTAATACAGTTCTCAAATTTTCGTTTTTATTTCTTCAGAAATTCCCCATTGGCAAGGCATTGCATTTTGTACAAATCGACATCAAAGGAATCAGATTTCATGTGGAGATAAAGTTTCACTGAACAATCTTTAGAATATTTACAGTTGTAGTATATTTTCTCTCCAATGTCAGTTTTGTGTTTTTGTTTAAAAGTCCACTTCTTCAAACTGCAAATGTTATTCTTTAGGTCCAAGAAAAGATTTAAGTTTAGTCCAGTCAAAACTTCTGTCGCTTGCATTTCAGTTGCTCCAACAAGTTGTCACTTTTAAAACTGTAATGTGCAAATGTTGGTATCCAAGATGACATACTGTAAAAAGTTGTTGTTCTAGTGATTAGATGTTTTATTTTACTTATACTAAACTACTTATGAAACATACATAAGATATATTCTAAAGAGATTTTAGATTTGATCTAAGACTAGAAAAGCTTTAATTGTGCAAAAGAAAAACTCAGTTTTCAAAAATACTTATTTTTAAAAAAATTACTTTGGTGATAAACTTAAAATATTTAGGGGTTAATTTAAATTAATTAGAAGTAAAATGTTTTGGGGTAACTTTATTTTTGGGGAGGGAGAATTCAATTTTATTTTAGAGAATTAGATTAGGGGGTAAAAAAGAATTTCTTAAATATTACCGTAAATACTTGCGTGTAGGACAATACCGTGTATAAGACGCAGTTGGTTTTTTAATTTAAAATCCATGGATAAACCTGTGTTCCTGTTTATAGGTTTTATATATATTATATGTTAATATATACATAAGGTATTTGTTTCAATAACCATGCCCAACAACAAAGAATTCCCTGCTGATAAAGTGGTAAAAATATAGAAAATGAAAGCTGAGGGACTTACTACTTGTGCCATTGCTAAGCTAATGGACAGATCAGTATCTGGAATATATAAAATTATTTAAAAAAAAGAAAAACTGGCAACCTAAACCTAGATCAAGAAAACCAAGAGTAACTACAAATTGAGATGACTGCAGAGTTTTACATTTGGCAACAAATTATTCACATTCAGTTAGAAAAAATTGTGATGTTTTTGAAGGAAATATTAGTAAAAGTACTATTCACAATAAACTTAAAGCTTCTCCAATAGTAGTTTATAAAAAAATGTCAAAACAACCATCTCTGACACTTCAACACATGGCAGCCAGAGTGGGGGTTCTCTGATGGTTTGGGGAACTTTTGCCTACAAGGGTAAAACTAAATTAGCATTTATCAGTGGCCAACAGAAATCAGAAAACCATCAAGAAACACTTAATGGGTTTTTGCTATCTGTTGGACAACAAATTGGGGGTAAAAAATGAATATTTCAGCAAGACAATGCCCCAATTCACAATTCAAATTCAACCAAGTCATGGCTTCTTGAAAAAAAAATATACATGTTATTTCTTTAAAAAATAAGTATGCATGTATAAGACGCACCTGGGTTTTAGGCCAAATTTTTAAGAAAAAAGTGTGTCTTATATTTTCCTAAATTAATAGGTAAACAAAAAATAACAGTTTCTAATGTTTTGGGGTTTTTCAGTTAATTGGTTATTTTTGGTTTTTCAGTTTATTGTTTTTTAAGTTTTTTGTTTGTTTTTTTTGGTTTTTGTATTTTTTGTGGTTTTTTTTGATTTTTCAGTTTATTGGTTTTTAAGTTTTTTGTGTTTTTTTTGGTTTTTCAGTTTTTTTAGTTTTTTTTTGGCGCCAAGACGAAAAGTACAGGCACCGAATCGTGCGCGCCGAATCGATCAATTCCCGAGAAAGAGGAACTACAAGTTTCCATTACAGAAATAATTTATACAATGCATTTAAAGTAAAACAGATCACACCAGAAACACAAGGCATTAGTGTATATACTAGAGTGTAATAAATGTGACAAGATTTATGTAGGTGGAACAGGTAGAGCATTAGAAAATAAAAGAACATAAAAGAAATGTAGTACAGAAAAACACAAAGAATGTCATGTATAAACATAAAGAAAAAACAGATCATGAAATGAATTGGGAGACAACAAAATTCAAAGCTAGAGGAAGATTGTTATAAAAGAACATTGGAAAGCTATAAAATTGAGAAAGCCAGAAAGAAAGAAATATATTTAAATGGAAACAGGAGTTTAGACATAAACGAGGGGGTAATAGAACTAGAAGAACCAGAAAAACAGTATGATAAAATAACAATAAGAAGAGTAACAAACCAATAAAAAGAATACAACAAAAAAAACACAACAAAAACTCAGAAAACTAAAGTATAACATACTAAAAAATGCAGAAAACCACAAGATGTTTCTGTCATACAAACATTACTGGATATTATCAGAATGTATTTAATCAAAAACCTATGCGTAGTGACACAGCAGATAGTTAAAACCAGTTTTGATGATCTTAGGAAGAAGATTGAAAAGGCCTTAAACTTTGAAGTAATAGAAGTCAACACATATGAATTAAGCCAAAATTCTTTAAAAATAACATTAACATATGTATAAATTAAGATAATTCTTCCATGGTAAGTCACCATTTTAAAAAATACCTCTTTAAAGTATGCAATTTACCCAGAATGCATTGCACTTAGTCTAGCCTAAATAGTTAAGCTAGTTTCCCAAACCAGCTTAACTTAATCTAGTTTGAAGAAATTTAATCTAGTTTAACTTAGGCTAGTAGGGTTCGCACCACTTTATTTAAGCTAGCCTAAGAAGTTAGTCTAGCTTAACTTTGCAGTGCGGACGGGGTATAAGGCTAGCTTAAATAATATGGTGTGAACACTACTAGCTTATATTAAACTAGATCAAATTTCCTCAAACAAGATTAAGTTAAGCTGGTTTGAGAAACTTTGGCCAGACTAAATGTAATGCAGTCTGAGTAATTTACCCAGAATGCATTGTACTTCAAGAGAATATTTTTTAAAATGGCGACCACCAGGAGTGTTTAATGGAAAACTATCTGGATAAGATTAAAACTCCATCTCAGTGCCAACAATCTAGCCAAACATTTAAGCTAGGCTAGCCCAACTTAAGCTAAGCTAGCTCAAATATTTTCTAGCTTATGCAGCACAAATGGGGTTTTAAAGCATTAGCATTTTTACTAGAATAATGTTAAAGATGAATATATAAAACCATTTGTGCCTTTATGTTGATCAGTGACTAAATGAATATTTTGAGTAATTGAAATATAACTATCAGAAATATTGACAAATAGCTGTGATATCCAGCTTTGCCCAGGTTATCTAAATAATATTAATAAAATTTATTAGTGAAAAATTTAATAACACAAAATATTAATAAGTACACTCTCCCCAATGTATCACTTATTTTTAATTTTCCTAGTATTTAACCAAATGGAATGCAAGCTTAATTTAATACCACCTGTGTTTAGAATTGCACAACATTTACTGTCTTGCCACCAGAGCATGCTGCATATATTAACATTAAAAGTAATTACACAAATAAAAATAATGAAAGTAACGAAAAACTTTTTCATTTATCTAAACTAGATCATTTCCATAAAATTAAATAAAAGGATTATGACAGGAAATTTGTCTCATATTTAACACAACTCTTAAGCATTATATTCAACAGATTTTGATGGATCAGTAGGAAAAAATTGTTGACATCTTGTCATAAGTCTCTTAAGAGCTTGGATATATTTCCTCTGTGTCTCATCGTTTAGTACATGAGCAACGTGCTTTGAAAAGATTTTTTCACGTCCTGTTCGGGCGTGAATTCCAACCATGGTTACACCGATAGGCCATGGAGCATTACCGATCGCCATTTGTAAATAGGCATCGTTTGCCTGCAATAGAAAAAATAAAATAACAAATTATAAACAAAGTTTCCCCTCGGTTCAGTTACAAATCAAGTTCAGCCTTATTAACTCACTTTAACGTATTCTCTTGCCAGTAAAAACTGAACGATTGCTATTAAACTTTCTAAAATGTCTTCTGGTAACGTCTAAAAAGTGAAATAACATTATTAAAATAAATAAACTAATAAAAATTCTTAAATATAATACTTTGGTTTTGAGTTTTCTAAACAATGGTGTCAAATACGATTCCGTTTGAGCATACGTTGCCGTAGCGACTTTACCTCTAACGCTAACTTTTTCATCTTCTGAGCGGCTGTTTAGAGTTTGTCCCCATTGTTGAAGCAAGAACTAAAAAATAAAACAAATTTAATGTCATATAGTTTATGATTAATTTAAAAATTAATTAATTTTACTTTCAAGAAAGTAAGAATAATTTTTGAATCGCGTTCATCATCTCGTCGTCCTTTGCCTAATCGAACCGCCATTTGCTAAAATAGAAATTATCAAAAAATTAGTAATAATTTTTTTTAATTAAATTAACTATTCATTTACTTGAATATCATCAATTGTTGTTAAATCATTTGTGACTTTAACATCATGTGCAGATGGAGTTTCAGAATCATCGCCTTTCGATTTGAAAATTTCGTTAAGATATGCCTGGTCCATTTTCTCAAGAGCTTCCTGGAAGTCATTTCGAAGTCCCTGTAAATTTGTAAAAAAAATAAATTATATTTAATTATTATATAATTAAAATTAAATCATATACTACCTTATTTATTTCTGGTTCCATTTCAAGTTTTCTTAATCTGTTGAATGCTTCCAATTCTGTTTCACCAAACACTAAAATAGGTTCTGATCTTTCTCGAAGCCTTTTAATAACTTCTTTTCTTGGTAAAATGTATATATCTGATGACGCTTCTGTTGATGTCCCAGCTGAATTTTCTGCCTGTTTCTGTATAAATGTAATAAAATTTTAATTTATATTATATTAGTTTATTTTTAAATACTTACTCGTTTATCTTCTACCTCTTCTTCAACTTTTTCTTCTCTTCGTCTTTTATACTTATCTTCATGTTTTTCAAGTAATTCTCCGCGACGAAAAAATTTCTTTTCGGAAGTCTGTATGTAAACAAAACAAATAAATAGATTGTCATCAATGTTTTCGAGAAATTTTATTTTCTACTTACTATATCATTTTCAACTTGTTTTCTTTTTCTTTCTATCTCTGCCCTTAAAATATCCATTTTAACTGGAATAAATTACAACAATACAACTAGACCAAGGTACTTATTAGAATACGATGAAAACAGAGGTAGTTCATGTACCAACAACAAAAAGTACGGTAATCTATATAACCAACAGACAACGTAATACGGTAATCTGTAAGTACCATTTATTTCTGCATTTTTTTTACACTGTACTTCCAAGTTATGTATTTTTGTTTATATATCATCTAATTGAATTAAGTACAGATAATAAATAATTTAAGAACATAAAAATGAAATTTAATGCAAAAAAATTTTAAACTAATTTAAGTCCTTCGAGGATTCCATACTCTGTTGATTTTTAATTCAGCAAAAGGAAACAACAAACAAGATCATACCAAGGTAGAAAGAGTTTCCCTCTTTCTACCTTGGATCATACAGAAAATGAAAGAAGAGATAACTTGTCAGAAGATTGGCAATCACGAATCTATAATAAGATTATTAAAATGGATGAAAACAAAAGGCTACAAATCAAACAAAATCATAACACCTGCCAATTTTACAGGTTATAGCTACATACATTTTAAAAAATTATATGTAATTATGAATTAAAACATTTAATCTTTATTCTAGGTTGTGGAAGAGGCATGATGGCTAAATGTAACATAGAAAAAAACAGTTGCATCATTTCAATTCCACACGATCTTCTTATAACTACCACACTAGTGAAAAAAAGCTGGTTCGGATTGCTTTTAAGCAAAAAATCATTTAATCTCTCTTCAAGAGAAGTTTTAACTTTATTTCTTGTATACGAAAGCCATAGAGGAACAGATTCGTCTTGGCATCCATACATAAACACATTACCAATAAATTATTCACTTCCAATTAATTGGAAACAAATTCCTACTGAATTACCTGAAAGATTTAAAGATGTTTTTAATAACCAAATTGATAATGTTAAGTTATCTTTTAAAAATGTGCAACAATTTGTTGAATATTTAGAAACTAAGAAACCATGTTTTGATGGAGTTATGACTTTTGAAAGATTTGTTTGGGCTTGGTGTACTGTGCAAACGAGAGGTGTTCATTTTAAAGATAAAAATTTAATGGATGAAAGTGATAACTACGCTTTAGCACCTTTTTTGGACTTTTTTAACCATTCACCAACAGCTGATGTATGATAATTAAATTTAGTCTAAATGTAAAAATATTTCATTTTTTAAATTAATTTTTAGGTTTCTGCTAAGTTTTGTGAAGATATAAAATGTTATCAAATTATAACACATCAAAGTCATTCAAAGGGGAGTCAAGTGTTTATAAATTATGGAGCACATGACAACTTAAAGTTAATTCTGAATTACGGGTTTTATGTAGTGAAGAATATAAATTCCTCAGTGCAATTTAAATTATGTAAGTTATTTATTATTTATCACTGATTGATTTAACTGTTAATTTTATTTTAATTTTCAGGTGAACTCTGTGATCGTTTGAATGAAATGCAACTAGGAAATAATTTAGATAAAAAATTGAAATTATTAAAAGAAAATAAATTATTCAGGTAAATATTTTGGAATTAGATGAAGTTAGGTTTCTAATTTATTAATTAATTGTTTTAGAGATGTATCGTGTAGATTTGAAGAAGTATCTTGGAATTTTATTGTGTGCGCTAGAATTCTAGTATCTAGTTATGAGGAATTGTACGTATAAACAAAATGAAAGTAATGTGATAAAAATGTAATTAAATTATTAAATTACTTTTACTTACAGGCAAAATTGGACCCGGGTTTTTGAAGGACCGATTTCCATGAGAAATGAAGATTTAACAACGAATTTGATTAAAAACTGCTTAAAACATCGACTGGGTGAAGTCAGCCATTTTATTCAACCATTGAAAAACAATGACAATAATTTTTTTTTAGCATTAATCGAAGAAGAAGCAAACATTTTAACGTCTTGTAAATTTAAATAATGTAAATTTTTTTATTAAAAACTTGCGCAGAAGTTGTGAACGGCGCCATTTTAAAAATGTTTAAGTGAGACAATTGATCTGACAATCTTATTTATTACCATCAACAAAAATTTCTCAATTTTAACAAATAAAAAAAGGAAATAAGGTCACACTTTTAGACCATCTTCTTAGATTATTTATTTTTCACAAAAACAGTATGTATTAAAATATCTCCTTGTAATAAAAAAATGTATGCTGTGCAACAATAAAAATCTGTTAATTACAGAACTATTATAATCTGACTAGTTAACTTTGAATATATTTATTTTTACAAATGAACTAAGAATGACATGTACAGCATATTAATTTCTCAAATGACCAACAATTTTATTATTTAACAGTGATAGAATATTGTATGAATTGATCCCATTTTAAAAATAATAAAAAATAAAAAAGATATGTTTCACAACAAGGCACTGGTGATATAGAATGAAAATTGTATGAGAAAATAAGAAAAAATAATGACTATAGTGCTCTAAAATATAAAATATAAAATATTAAAACCCAAGTAATAAAATTTCATCTTAATAAAACTATTATTGAAAAAGAAAAAAATAATTTTTAAACCTAAAAAAGAAAATCGATATTTTTTCTCAAATAATGAACACGATTTAAATCTTTAGATGCTTGAGCAAGACTGTAAAACACAGGACAATCTAAGGAAATGCATGATATCTTTTCACGATTTCCAGTGCATGATTCACAGATCTAAATAAACAAAAAAGAAAAAATATAAATAAATATATAAATACACCTAGACCCTGCTTTGAGTTGTAGATACGTTCGAAAAATACAATGACTAGAAGCGAAAATTGATAATTCAGGCGCGATGCAAGTTTGAAATAACGCAAAACGAATCGATGCAAAGCGGGGTCTAGGTTTAACTTCATTTCGTAAATTCTTTTGTAAAATACTTACATTCGTCAAATGGTGATGATTCCGTTCCAATTTTTGTATCTGCGAACTTAAACTCACCACCACTGTTTGTGGATCTTTCCGACATTTAGCACACAAGTCTTTCGAATTTGTATCGCCACAACCAGGACAACTCATAGGAGAAAAATACTGAGAAATGGTTCCTTTTTTAGGAGAACACCATTTATCAGCACCTGAGATTAACCTATTATTATTGATACGAGACATTGATGTGAACCTAAAAATTAAAAAAAGAAATTAAATAATTAAAATTAAAAAAGTTATTCATCTTCAATTTACCACTGGGATACGTTAATATCAAGTAATCCAAACACTCGTTGCAATGAAGGAATGAGCAAATTGTTCACATAGTAATGTGCGTTAATTCTTAAATTTGTGTCTAATAGAACTTCATCAGGACGCCGAACTAATTGGAATAACGGCGCACCAGGACTGCCGTATACTATAACATAGGGAACTCTGTCTCCAGGCAAGGGTTCTGCACGCGGGTCTTCTTGTACTAAGCGCCTGAAATTATAATTTGAGTAATAAAATAAGTAACTAAATAAACAAATGAAAAAATAATTTTTTTACTTGGCTAATTCCAATGCTGGAACACAAGCATTTGGTTTGTATAAATTTCTACCACGATATTCACGAGCTAATGTGAAATCCTGTAGACTCACTCTGCCCGCAAAGATCTTTTGAAATTGTCTTTGTACGTAGCTTTTTACTTTTGATAAATCACGGGTTGTGAATAGTATTCGAAGAGATTTCTCTAACACCTGTAATTTGTAAATTTTAATTATTAAATAAATGTATGATAAATCAGTTGATTTTTCCATACCTTCACAACCACTGGACATCCATCTGTTCTCACAGTTTCAATGCCTTTGGCATCAAAAACAGGCTCTTTCTGATCAGGTGTTTCATACATGAATCCAACATAACGTTTTTTTGTTTCAAGAACACAAGGTAAATAGACCTTAAAACAAACAAAAATTACAATTAACCACTTTAATATTCATATTTCAGTAAATATAAATTTCCTTACTTTTTCAAACTTCAATTTGACAGGTTTCGGATTTGCAGCAGTAACAGCATCAGCAATTTCTTGACCAATTTTGAAAGCATCACTTTTACTTCTTCCAGGTAAATGAACAAATAAACTATCAGTATCGCCATAAACCACTTTCGCATTCCAATTCGTATTTGAATGAACCATTTGAATGGCTCTTTCCAATGTTTCTCTAGCCTTACCAACAACACTGTCGGCAACCTAATTTCATACAATTTTATATTTTTGATATCATCAAATTAGATAGTAAATCAAGTGATAAAAATATACCTCACTGCAGGGCATTCTACCAGAATAATTAGCTGCTGTGTAGCCATAAGTAACATTAGCAATTAATTTCAGTCCAAGTTGTCTAGCATCCAGTACTTTGGTGAGTGATTTGTCATCTTTACAATTTTTCATTGCTTTTTTCACCATAATGCGAGTTTCAAGAATTTCTTCAAGCATTCTTTTTAAAACATAAAAATAAATGTATAACTAACGGCCATTGTATTTCTCTAATCACAAACGTACTGCGGTATTACTCCTTTCCTAATATTCGAATTAACATAAACATTTCCAGTTGGTGAAATATGTAAATTTGATCCATTGCTCAATTCCTTTTAATTAAAAAATATATAAATTATGCATAAATTAAAAATCTAAATACATACTTTTAATTCATTAGGTGGTACGCTCAAACTAGTGCAGCCGAATTTAAAAAGCTCAGACCTAAAGAAAACACAATTATTAAAATAGTTCACAATTAAATTAAATCATTAAAAGAAAAATTCATTACTCTTGTAATGAATCTATATGACCCAAACACGTTGAATAGCAATAATTATAAGCTATTATCATAGATGGATAAAGAGATTGAAAATCCAGCACCAACACTGGCTCAGTATAAAAATTCGATTCTGGTTCTAAAATTAAAGCAAGACATTGTGGAGCACGACTCCTGCAAAATGAAATAAATAAATCAATAAATAAAAATCAATAAATAAAAATAAAAACCAATTAAGCTAAAAATTCCTATTGAAATTTCCAAGATAATTCCACCATCTTTCAGCACCCAATCACAAACATCACTTTAAGTCACGTAATAAAAAAAATGTCCGAATAATTTTTTTACTATTCGTGACTCGAAACTCCATTTGCGATTATCTATTGACAGATCCGAAAAATTATCTTATGAATTATCATTCGTGATGAAAAATTCACGATATTTTAACACTTAAAACAAACTGTGTCAAATTATCGATCACATTCAGATCACTCGTGATAATAATAATGAAAATAATAATACTTTGCACGTTGTTGAACACTAGGAGAAACAGCCACATAATTAAGCGGTTTGGCCAAACGTAGCATCATTGATTCAACTCTAAACTAAAAATATTAAAATAATTGCATGTTAAACAAACTAGAACAATAAAATTAATTATATTATCATTTTACTTGAGATCCACGAGATAAAACCTCGTAAAACTGAATACCAAATAACCGCGCTAATTCACTTGTTCTACCAATAAAATCGACTTGCATTAACATGCGTATATTAGCATGGCAACGTATGATATAATGTTCAATAGTTCTCCACCTGAGTATAAAACAATGAGAAATTACATTTTCGAACTTATATAATTTGAACCGAATTTTACCTATATAAATCAGTATGGTGATCAAACCAATCAGATAAATTTCTAAAAGAGTAAAGTGGAATTCGTTGATGTAAAATATGATAAGCGATATTTTCAAATCGGTAAGATGTCAAAGCAACTTCCCGTCTCATTAAATGCCACAAGTTCAAAACAATTCTGCCTTTGATTTGTACCTCTTCCCTATCGATAGCAGTTTCATTAGTTGGTATTGAAACTGTATCACATTTCAATTCTAAAATTTATAAAATAAATAAATTGTCAATATAATTTATAACAATAGGGTTATTTGATAACTAGTTATATTTGGGACATAAAAGTAAAAAAAATTAGTCAAATCTTCACTAAAATGTTCTTTAATTGTCCTAAATGTTTCTAGCTCTCAAATAAACAGCAATAAAAATGAATGAAAAAAACTCATACTTGGGATCCGACTAAGAGATGATTCTAAATCTAATTTAAGAAAACGTGCTCGTTGTAATAAAAATCCCCAAGATGATGTCTCAAGTTCATATCCAACTAAAATATCAGGATCGCATTTTCGAACTAAATCAACTACTTCATCTATTAGTTTCATTTCACTCGATACAAAAATTGTTTTGATGTTCACAATCCCTGTACGTGCAGCCAAATGCCTTTTTAATTGTCGACATGACGAGCATTTTGATATCCCAGACAATGAAATCTCCTTATTACATGTACATTCAGTTGTTTTCGTCGTCTGATTGTCTAACACAGCAATACAGCCGATTATTTCACGGTTTTCAGTCTTATTTTCAGGTACATCATTATAAATTGAATAAAACACGGCACAGATCGGATCAATCATCGGATCCGGTCTCAAATTTCGTCTTGTTCGTGAATGAATTTCAAAACTGAATAGTGTCAAAAATTGATACTAAAAAAAAATAAATATAAAAATAAAAATAAATAAAAGTAAATTATAAATACTTTGCGATTAGCTAAATTATTCCAATTTTAGTGTTTTGTTAATGTATAATTTCTAACACCTAAAAAAAGCGTCTATTGATAATTTTCGACCAACAAGAAGTTCCTCCATCTATCAAACTTCTAATAAAGAAAACTATGCTAGTAGCAATGATCATATGACCATAATAGGATAAATTGTAACATCACAATATGAAGGATAAGTTTTTGTTGACTGGAAGACAAAAATTACAGCAATAAATTCTTTTTTTCAAGTTTTAAAGATTATATTTAACAAAACACTATGCAATGTAATTCTAACAAAGTAAACTTCATTTTAAACTAAAAAAAATCTAGTTACATATCTCTGTAATTAAAATTACAAAATACTTTACTAAAATCGCAAAGTTTTTAATCCAATTTCTTCAAACCTCATGAACTGATTTAGCATCTTTTAAATTATCGTAGGTCACTTTAAACCCATGCGAATTCGTTAAACTAGGTCCGCTTATCTGTGATGTAGTTGTATTACTAGAATGTGCTTTTTGTTCCTTATAAATCAAAAAAAATTTACAAAAATTAAAATAAACAAATTAAGACCAAAAATTATTTTAAAAAATACCTTCAAATCACATGATGAAAATGGCAACATACGACCAGGCAACTTCAACGTATCCTGAAAGCTTTTCTTTGAAGAATTACTGTACTTTTTCTCACTCATTTCCCAATCATCAATTAATCTCTTCATTCTCTTCCTAACCGGTTCAGGATTATCGTCTTCTCTTTCACCCCTTTTCCTTTTCCTTAAAATCGGAGTAAAAGCAGGCGAAAAAATTGGTTTAATTTGTCTCGCATTAGGTGTACTATGTTGCGGCCGAAAATCAGAAACCGAAGGCGAAAATACTCGACAACTTGGAATTTTTTCAGTTTCAGTTTCAACTTCTATTTTAGTCTCTTTTTCATTTTCATTTTTATTTACCGCCATCTTTTTTCTCGCCCATTCTTCAATTTCACGTCTACTCGGCGGTTTTAAATTCGGTGTAATTATAACTTTTCGATTAGTCGCTAAAGCAAGTCTTATTTTCGGATTCGTTTTCATCTCTTCAAGAATATCTTTACAATTTTCATCACTCGAAGCTGCGCATAAAACCGCTCTCCAATTATCTAATCCATTATTTGCAAATTTGCTTTCAAAGTTCTCAACCGGTTCACTACGGCCATCTTCATCTCGACTAAAATGAGCTTTGGTGTGTCGATAAACGTTCCAACTTTCTTCAACATCCTTTCGTGAAGGCGGTGGGCAATGCCACGTATAAATCTTTTTGCCATCTTTTAAAGTCACATCAGAGGCTTTATTGCTCAAATTATTCATAAATGTTGGTGTTTCCGGTGTGTTATCACAATAAAAACTGTCAATACCGAGAGTTTGATTGCAATCGGGAGTAATTGTTGATGGTAATGATTCTAATTTCGATTCAGTAGTGTTTAAACTACCAATTTCCGACGTAATTAACGAATCATTTTCATCACACGAACTCATTAACATCTCGGGGGAATTTGCATCCGACATTGATTCATCGAAATTTTCATTTTCCGGTGTCGGTTGTTCAGTTACAACGAATAAATCATCACTATGTACTGACCCGCCTCTATCATCATCCGATTCTTTAAGGCCATCGCAAGTATCGATGCAGCTTAACGGAAATAAATCTTGCGAACATGTTGAAAGATTTCCGCCATCTTTGAATTTGTTTTCTGCTCGTGTTTTCTCCAAACTCGATGTTTTATTATTTTCATCTTCACTTAGATCAGACATCATAAGTGAATCTTCAAAATTCTCATCTTCTGACAGCATTATTTCGTCACGTGGTTCTCGTACTCTCACCTCCATTTCGTCTTCAGATTGCATGCAAAAGTCATCATCCGACAGATTAATAGACACACTTGCATCTTTTTGTTCGCTTTCCGACATGTTTGGTGATGGGTAAGAGCAATCTTTCTCGTCCACGTGTAAAACATCAGCTGAACTGTCGCTGAAAAGATCGGAATCTTCGGAAAAGTTGAGGCAACGATGAATTAAAACTGGTTTATTATTTGTTTTCTTCACATTTTCCACCATCTTTGATTGCTCTAGCCGTTCTGTTTGGTTATCTTCTGTAACCATATCGTCAACAGTGAAACCAAAAGGCAGCCACTCATCTAAGTTTCCATTTTCTTCGACTGATCCATCATTAACAGCTTCTAAAGGCTTTAAATCTTCGTATACTTTTGACTGATTTGGTGACCAACATGGCGGCGGTGGGGTAAGAATTTCTTCGCACGGTTCAATTTCCTCGGTCCAAACAACGTTTTTCGACATTTTTTCCTTCTCATCTAAAGTTTGTGGTGCTGATTTTTTACCAACAACATGCTCAACATTTGATTTCTTTTTTTCATGTTTAACGTGACTTACAATCAAAGTCAATGGCGGTTTATTCGATTTGGTGGATTTCGATTTACTTTTAGTCTGAATTTTTTCAAACGAATCCATTTGAGAAATGCTCCAATCGAATGATTTCCTTCTTTCTAATTTCTCTCCTTGTGCCGCCATTTTCTTTTTCACATCTTTTTTCTTTAGCAACAGCTTCAATGACGCTTTATTGTTATCATTATTATTTGCTTCGTTTCTAGTGACTTTTCGTTTCTGTACACCATCACGTTCAGGCATTACATCAAATTTAAAAATGTGTGAAAAAGCATGCGGTTTGTAATCAACTTTAAGCCTTCTCTCGCGACCTTGAGCAACACTCAAATCATTTTTCTCCTTTTTCTTCGCTTCGTTCTTCTTATCCTCGCTGTTCTTATCAGCCTTAAAGCGCATCTTAAGTCCTTCGCAAACGTCGCCATTTCTCTGTAAAGTCCATTTTTTAGTCGGTTTCGTTCGTTTACGTTCCACATGATAATCACTAACCTTAGCAACATCGGTTTTCAACTTGCGTACACAAACCCTTTCTTTCCCAAGTTTCTTTAGATCTTCTAATCCTTTCTCATCAACTGTCACTCGCAACCCATGATACCTGACCAAATAAAGATGTCCGCTTCTTCGTCTCGGTAAATCTTGGGGGTGGACATTGGTTCCCACGGTCCGAGTCCTGACCGGAACGGTTTGCACGTCGAGTTTGTTCTTCTTTTTCGAACTGGATGCTCGTTTCATCGTTCCTTTTCCTGCCAAAGAGCCATTGGATTGAGATGAATTGTTGGACTTTTTGCAAGTCCTGGATGGTTGTTGTTCATACGCGCTAGGCACATGTTTATTGCCACTGCTAGAGGGTGTGCTGCATGAATTTGAATCGATTGTACCGATCGTTAAGTCGGTCATTAGTTCACGGTCGTGCAGATTGCTCAATGCTTTCCGTACTAAAGAAGCCATTTTTTCTAACACGGGTGTGCGTAGTTTGTTGGGTAGAGTTGTTGACGCGAATGTTATTGATTTATTAGTTTCTTGGTTAATGTTTACGTTTGTTTTAGTATTTAGTTGATTTTGCTTTTCAGTATTTGCATTCGATTCTGAATTATTTAGATTTTTTTCTTTTTCAACAGTTTCTAGTGCAATTTGTGTTTCGGTTGGTTTTTCTAATAAAGTTTCTTTTTCTGTTTGTTTTTCTTGTTCTTTTGATATTTCTACTGTTGTTTTTTGAAGCAAAATGTTTTTTTCTGTTCGATTTTCTACTGAAACTTCTTTTTCTTTTGAGTTCTCAAGTATAACTTCTTTTTCTTTTGAATTTTTAATCAAAACTTCCTTTTCATTTGGTTTCTCTACTGAAACTTCTTTTTCATTTGGTTTCTCTACTGAAACTTCTTTTTCATTTGGTTTCTCTACTGAAACTTCTTTTTCATTTGGTTTCTC
>JAQFZN010000207.1:0-40427 GCA_034687075.1 Geophilus carpophagus
CCGGCTCGAGTTGAAGTGAAACAAATTTTCCTGTACTTTTTAAAAATAAGTTATATGTTAAGCTTTCTTAAAAATAGACCTTTAAATATTTGCAAACTGGATTGATTTGTTTAGCAATTTGCTTGTTATTGGTTACTGAGGTTGGACTTTATCCTAAAGTGGATGCTGTGTACATTTGAAGCTTGGAAACGACCACAATTGGTCAATTCTTATTTTTCAGTGTAAATAACACGAATCGTTGGCTTTAGAAGCAGCGATGCGAACTGATTTACTAGAATACACTAACATTCAAGGATATTTCATATCCACAATCTTGATTTCGGCAAAGCTGTCACAATAACTGTTTTTAACACGATCTTTCAATTCTCAGAATTGAAGTAACAGGAAAAATGTATTTCTTCATTTTTTTCCTCAATCAAAATAGGAAAACGTGATTTGACTAAAAGCTCAACATACTTTTTGTGTGTAATGACTTGCTTGATTTGACATGGCGTTGATCTCGATCTGTATGCGTGTGTGCATGATGACGAGGTCATAATGTGGTGTTTATGACTTTGGAAATAGCCATTAAAAATGAAAAGAAATGCAATTACTCTGCATGAATTGATGCTGTCAACATGATAATTAAGTGACAACAATTGTGGTTTTACTTGAAATGTTAAAAGGTGATAACCTACACCTGCATCTCTTACCAACTCATCGCTAAATGATGATGACGATGTCGTGATAGCGAATTTTGTGATATTTGATGCTTTCTTCAATCCCCTCCTTTTCATCTTTTTTATTGCTAACTTAGATACCTTAGAGGTTTTCAGTTAAGACGAGAAATTTTGTCGTCGTTTTTCTCTCTCTCTCTTTTTTTATACGACCGTCTTTTCTATTTCATTTGCACATAAAATATTTCTTTACTTTAAAGTTATTCACATGGGAGAAAAGAGAAAATAAGTTAGTAATGAAATAAAGATTTTTGATTTTTTTGTTCAATTTTTTTATTTTAAATTATTTTTTGTTCAATTGTACGTTAGAAAAGGTTAGTGAACTTCTACATGTTTAAAAGAATCGCAGTAAGATTTAATGAGCAGTTAATTTTTTATGTGTCAGTCACGTGAATAATTTAAAGTTCAAAACGTTTTTCAACCAATTTGACATTTTTCATGTGTTTAGCTTCCATGATTTGTTTTCATGAGTAAAATGGCAGCAGATTTTTTTTTCTGTTTTTTAAATTGATCGAATAATTGCACTTTATATGAAAATAAAATTTTTTATTTACCATCAAAACAAACTGAAATATTTTCACTTGCATTATTTATTATCACGATTTTTTATACATTTTTAATCACATTTATAGTGCATTATAATACAAAAGTACTGACCTTATGAAAGGGTGAATTATGTTAGCACTTTACGTGTTATTATTTAAGGTAATAAATAACATTACATTTTCATATAGAAAATATGGAGAAACTAAAAGCAATAAAAACTTTTTTATTTTCTTTGATATTTTTCAAAAAAAAATTCTACAAAAGGCCAAGTTTTAACTTTGCTCAGACATAATAATTCGAATTAATGTTGCTCACGTTTCACATTGGCTAACAAGCTTTTCAAATGTGTTTCTCTCTTTTCAGAGGCCATTAATGCTGTCCAGGCAAGAGCCATAACCAACTATCACAATCCCGCTGATCCTCACGGATTATCGTTCGAAGAAGGAGAGCTCATCTCAGTAAGTTGAAATCTTTTCCTGTCTATTTCGTCTTCGGAAACTTGTTAATCTACAAAACGCTACATGGGGATTAAGCACTCAGTTGTATGAAAGGCCGACCTAGCTTCACACTATTATTTACCCCTAATTGTAGATCGATTTGTTTCCACGCTTCGATTTATACTAAAGCACCGCCTGTTGTCAATTTGGCTTCCCTGCAGTACATTCTGTCGTATTTGCTCCCTCGCTTAGAACAAGGGAAGGCAATCTGAGGGAAGAAGAGAGAGATAGCTCTAAGGTCACATGTGCCAAAATGTGACAGTAAAAAAATACGCCGAAAGAATAATCTTGTGCATGGAATATGGATAAAACGCGAGATCAATCTTTGCGACATTAAAGCAGAAGTTGGACAGACTAAACATTTCCATCGTTGTAAGCGGATAAAATCACATTACATTTTAAACATTCGAGATTTAAAGTTGGTTGAAATGACTCTCTGACTTTATACATTTGCATACATATTTCATTCTGTGCTTGAGTATTCTGTTGAAGGAAAAGTTATCGAAGAGGCAACTGATGTTCACTTGCCACAAATTGGCACAGAATGCCTCTCGCTATGGCGCTTCTATTGAAATAAATCAATGTAGTTCTTAGTGCGGAAAGGGGAAATCTCGAAAATTCATACGCGCATGAACCTTGAATTTCCGTTTAACGACTTGGCGACGAATTCAACTTGTATCGTGCAAACTCCAAAAGACCCAACTTCTCCATCTGGTGTAGAAATGACATAAAAACCCATTAAATGTTAACAAAAGTCACGTTATTATTTCCCCCCATGGTGAACTTTTTTTTCCTTCTCTCTTTCTTAATCACAACATCTTTAATTAAGTTGAAATCGAGATAAGAGGTTGATTCTGTGAACTTACTCCGGAAGAAAAATCTCTCGGAAGACGAAACTATACGGTAAGATACGCTACTATAAGAGTTGCCCCTTAAAACGAGATAGTTAATTGGTCAGTGGTAATTTGGTGAATGTTGGGCGCTGTTTAGGAGAAGATAATGTTAGCAAGCCGTTGTGCACGTGATTAGAGGGGGGAAAAGAGGAGTTTGCCTGTTGGCAGACTTCTGACAGTGTTCTGCCTGTAGCCGATAATTCAGTGAGCGAGGAGCTGCCTATGGAATCTGCTCAGCCAAGCCAACGGGCACTGATTAAGCAGCTGGGAATTAGTCTAGTGCTGATAATGGAAGAGATATGGCGTTGAATAATGGCTTAGCCCTTCTCTTTAGATGCATCATGTTCCTCCTTTTATTGATGAACAAAAGTCGCCACCTCTTTTGTGTAATCGTTGCTTGACTGCCATTTTGGCAAGCACCTGTGTTGGTGTTTAAGTAGTTCTAATCCCAAATGTTGGATCAATCTAGTTAAACGGTTTAAGTTGGTTGTGAATGGCATATTAAGGTGTAGTTTTGTTGTTTTTATATATTTTACATGTGAAATTGTGGACTTGGTTGATTCTGAGCATGGAAAATTAAGAGAAGGAGAGTTTTTACTTGGAAATAATTTTTTTTAATTTTATTGTTAATTTGTTTATTTGTTTTAATTAAATTTTTTTCTACAAACGGTTTGTGGTTACTTAATTATGAGATAAGGTTAGTTGTTTGTTCAGGGATTTTGGTAGTAAGAACAATTTATTTTTCTAATTCACTCGGAAGGTTTAATTTGTGATTTTTAATTTAACGCGAATTTAGTGTTTAAATTTGAGTTGTAATATCACAACTGCAGACAAATTTACTTTAGAAGTTTAACTTTCATGGCTACGCATCAAAACATAGCAATAAATTATATTTTTTATACTATTTTTATACTGCATAGTTGCCAAATTACTTGTCTGACCTTGCCCTTTCTTGTGGAAAGTCTTAAGTTTTTGTATTAGCAGATTAATGAAACATGACTTGAATAAAATGTAAACAAATCCGTAACAATTATTCTTAATATTTAACATAACAGTTATCTACACTTTAAAATAAATTATTACGCTGAAAATTATAAATTTTGACTATTTTTGATATCTAATGGCCAGCAATTGACCCAGCTTGACCATACCAAATACAAGTATTCCTATAAGGATATTGAAATTGAGCTGTAAACGTGTGTAAACAACACACACAGGTCAATGTATGGCAGAGGTTCATTAGGACCCGGTTTCTTTCCCAGACCATATATAGATTTCAACAACAGGTTCAATTTGTTATACACGTATTTCCTATGCAAATTTTGATAAGATTGTATGTTGATTTCTTTTCCTTGATGTATGGGATAGGAAATGATCTCACTGCACAATATGCTTTCATGAATTTGAATGCGCAGATTTTTTTATTTTATTAAATAAATCGAATGATAAGTTATCATCATTATCTTAGTATTTAAATTAGATGCAGTAGTTGAAGTTTGTGGGTTTGTATATTTTTTTTGTAAATTCTTGTCTCGTTAATATTACACTTTTTTTAGAGGTTTAGAGATGGGGTGATGGGAGCTGCTCCATTTCCTTCGCCTGTGGCAGCGGATGCTGCGACCATGAAGTGCAGAACGTGTTTGGCATTATGTATGGGTTGTTATTGGAAATTGCCGTTTCTTGAATATACATAACAACCATTTTGCTAAAGTCATGTACTTGTGAAAAACTATTTGAAAAAATACAACTTTTTGTATTTTTTTATTATTTATTTATATTAATATATACGCAGTAGTAAATCAACTGTTTATATCTCAAATTTACAAAAACAATGATTAGATATTGATATTTTTATTATTTATGAGAATTCTTAGGAAAATTGTAAGGAAAAAAAAATAACGATAGAATGTTTTTCTGTATTTAGTTGTCAATATTATATTAAATTACAATCTATGGAACTTTGTCCATCAGTTCATCACTCCCTAGAGAAGGGAGAAAATGACAGAAATTGTATCGTAGGTCATAACTATTATTCTCTGTCCACAAGTATGGATACATGAGAATTGGTGTGGCATTTCCAAGAATTCACTGCACGCCTGTCATGGGTGTTGCAAGTCAACAAACTCTGATATGTGCTGTATTCAATTGAATTATGGCTGGGAAGTGTGGGAGACTTCTTTCCAATATATATCCTATCCAAGTTGGTCCATGATTTAAAGCAAAACCTTCATCGCTCGCATCGTTCTATGTTTTTTTTATATTTATTTTTCTTGCTCGAACCTGAAGGAATATCAGTATTGGACAAATATCATCGATTTGATGGAATTTTTTTGAGTTTTGTACTAAGGAAAAAATGGTTGATGGAAAAATGGTTGGGAAAAATCAATTTGGGCTCTTGTTAATATACTACAAGTCGATTATTTCAGGTGGATGGTCATCCAAAATGATTATGTGGGTGTGTATTTAAGTGTAGGTCATAACTGTCTTTTTTGATTTATGGGTTTTTTATTTTTTTTTATTTTGTGGTTTTTTTGGGTGTGTTTTTATCATATTAAGTGTCGAATAAAGTTGACCTTTTGATAGAATTGGGTGCATAATTTTTTAAATTCTTAATGAGTATTTAATGGCGTTTCTTTTAATTTTTTTTTTATATCTTTTTTTTATAAATGTCTTGTGCGTGATGTTTTAATTGATTGTGTTTTTGTTTCTATTAGGTACTTCAACAAAATGAAGATGGACGTTGGAAAGGAGTTATTTTCGGTGAAGAACATTCATCTAGAACTGGATATTTTCCTGCAAATGTCATTGTGCTTTTAGATCGACCAGGTTTGATTTTTTTATTATTAAATTTCTTACAATTTTTTTTCCAAATATTTTAAAGAAAGAAATTTTTTCTAATATTTTCAAAATTTAAAAAAAATAATCTGGCAACATGCCACTTATTTTCCTTCCTATTGATCAACAGATGGCGCAGTTGTTAGTTTATTGATCACTCAAAAAAATCTATAAAAGTATTAACTGCTTTTTATATTATCAACCATTTACAACTACCAAAACTCCAATTTTAAAATTACACAGTGATAACACAAACAAAAATATTTTTATTTCTTTATTATCATCATCACAGAATCTCAAGAGGATTCTATCAAAATCCTTAAGCTAAAACAGGTGCTGGCTTTCGAAGAGTATAGATAAAAACGTACAAGAAAGAAGATGAATAAATCATGAATTTTTTTTAGACACAGTTAAAAAAAATAGGGGAGTGTGTTACACGTGCAAAATGATAACCAGCACTTTGTCATATAAATCCCAAACTCTCCTTCTGGTTTAGATACATAGACATGTCAGAAGGGTTCGCACCTTTCCAATTTAAACTTGCATCGAGAAATATGGAGAGCAGATTCAAGCACTTACACCTTGCGACCAGTCACATAAATCAATTGTGAGAGCAAATTTCTTTATCTTGTACTTGAATCTCGTGGATCATTTGCTTTTCAATGAACATGTCTTACTCTAAGCTGAATACATTAACACCTGATATATGCTGTATATATATAAATTTATACAATATAAATAAATGATGATGGGAAAGTGATACCGACTTGTGAGAGAGGTATCTTCATCTTGGTGAATGAGTGGTTAGAGGTCAGTTCTCTTTTGACAGGTAAAATCCTCTCTGATGCTGAGTCATGAAGTGTGTCTTGTCAGATCTTTGCCTCTTTTAGGAAGAAGGATGGGAGGTGCTGAGATGAGCTTTTTTTATTTTTTTAAAGGGTTTGGATGTTTTTTTATTTATTTTTTTGAGGGGAATGGGGAATGTAATTTTTGAATTTATGGTGGAATAATTTTTTTTGGGTTGGAAGGAAGGGTTAGATTGGGGAGTTTGTTATTTAGTGTAATTTCATTATGGTGGAAATGGCTTAGGAAACCAATTTCCTTGTTCCCTTGGACAATGGGGCTTGTATATGTGTTATGAAATTACGCAGAAATGCATTAAATTACGTAAAGAGAAGAAGTGGCGCGTGTCTAATTCGAAAATACATAAAAGGATCATACAATTGCATTTTTAATTTTGTATGGTGAAATTATGAAAATTAAAAAAAATAATAAAAAATGCAAAAATGAGATGATTAATTAATATTTATGAAATTTAAGCTTTACTTAAGCTTGAAAATTATTAATTTCTTTTCTTATTATTTTTTCTCTGAGGGGATTCTGTGGCACAAGTTGTAATTAAATGATTTATTTTTTTTCTTGAGTTTAGTGCCATCTGTGTTGTGTAAAAACACACACACACAACAGTGAAAGCTGTGTTCAAATGGCGATGAGAAAAATGGCGCCTAAATGAACTTTATCATGCCAATAAATCAATAAGATCCTTTACTGTCAAACTTATGTGACTCCAAGTTGCAACTTAGGAAGTAAAGCTTTCTTTAAACAAGAAAAAAGCAGGGATGGAGGTAGAAATCCCGTTGTAAGGGAACTAGAATTGGTGTGATGCAGGAAAGAAGATATCCAAGAGACCTTTTGCCATTTGATTGATTAAAAAATGATGGGAAAAAATCTTTTTAAGCTTAAAAAAAATAATTGGAGTTTGTTTTTTTATTTTTTTTTTAAAGTAATGTAGAAGTTAAAAAAATGGGAATTTTTTTCGAGGGTTTTACAGTAATAATGATTATAAAATGGAAGTTGGACATTTCATAGAAACTCTCATTTTGTTCTGGCCACCACTGAAAATGAGTCATAATGATTTAAATTTGTGAAACGGGATCTTCGCAACAACTTGGGTGGTGTAGTTTTTGTGGTTTTTGCATATGAATAAATTAATTTAGTATTTTACTTGTTTGATACTTTGATTTTGTAATTTATGTTTTTGTTTTTGTTTTTCTCCGCAATTTTAATGAGAGAAATTGATCCATGAATCAAAGTGAAAGCATTTAATTTGCTCATTTGTTCGTCTTTAATTTGCTCAATGATTCGGATCAGATTCTTGTTGAAAGCAAACAAATGATTCGCTAAGATGTTGGCTATCGCTGTTCCGGTTTGTTCAGTTTTCTCGTTAAAACCAAGGGTTGACACAAGCGATGAATGTGTGCCTTAGGCATCGAGAAATCACATTCAAGTCGAGATGGGCACGCGTCTACTCAAGGTTGTTTTGCTCCAAATGCAATGAAGGGGGTGTCGAAGAGTGTCGAAGTAAACAAGTTGCACCCTCCAGCATCGTGTGTGGAATTAAAAAGACGAGATTTATTTTTTCCTTTTCTCTCTCTCTCTCTTCAATCTTTCTTTCTCGTTTTCTTCTCCATCTTTGAAAAAGATCCTCTGGCGCAGGTCCAGTTTTAAAGTCAACAAAAGCTGGCTGAATTCGGATGATGGTAAGTGACCCAATTGGCACAAAGGGTTATATGGAACACTCGTGTCTTGAAAATGACCTTTTTGAGTACTGGAATAATTTAGTGCGAGTAAAAGTTTTATTTTATTTTATGTTTCTTTTTT
Source organism: Geophilus carpophagus (assembly GCA_034687075.1). Taxonomy (NCBI): domain Eukaryota; kingdom Metazoa; phylum Arthropoda; class Chilopoda; order Geophilomorpha; family Geophilidae; genus Geophilus; species Geophilus carpophagus. Next base: position 8,149 of record JAQFZN010000207.1, read on the forward strand.
CTCACTCATTTTTAACCTTTTTATCACATTTAGTGACGTAATAAGAGTTGATCCAAACTGACCTAACTCTTGCTTTATTTTGGACGATATCATTAAATCAATCAGCGATTTAATTTATTTTAATTTATTATAATCATTAATAATTACAAACCAAAGCTGTTTATCAATGATTAATTGATTGATTACAAGTGATTAATTGATCACAACTCTAATCAACTAATGCAGCAATATTTTTCTAACTTTAATACTTTTTTGGGTATTAAAATATGGGTTTTAGCTTCCTTTGTTTTGGTTATAAACTCTTCTAGGAAACGATTATCGTGAAATTGCGAGCTCATGCAGAAAATTTGTTGCCTGTAACTGCTTATCAACACTTCTTTCTTTGTGACTCGTTTTTCTTAATATAAAAGAGGTACAAGTGTGTGAGTAATAAATTACGCCAAGCAAAATATTATATGGCCTTTTCTTCCTCTTTATGGCAAAGATTTATTTGTGTGTCTAATGTGGGATTTCTGCCTCGTCTCCCACCCAATGATGGCAGCAAAAGAGGAGGAAACCAACTAAACGAGCAAGAGAAAGACTTGAAAAGTGAGATTGAATGAAAGGTTGTGAGCATGTTTCCGTTAGATTTTTTTAAAAAACTTAATGTCTAGTTGCTTTTACCAAATGGCTTGTTATGTTGTGTTGTTGAGTTAGCAGAAGCGTGAAAGTGTGACATTTTTTTATTTACTTCTATTTAAGCGAGTTGGGGAAATATTTTGTTTAAAAGATTTTTTTTTTAAATTTAATGTTTATTTATTTACTTTACTATATAACTCATGTTTGGATAGTTTTAGGAAAAGTGGAACTTTGACATATGCATTAAGAATCATACATTGTGAAATTGCAATGGCCTCTTCATCTTGCTGTCAGCCAGATAGATGTTGACGTGTTCTCCCACTAGAGGGATGTATGACCTTGTAGTGCTGCCCATGTCAACTGAGCTTACCTAGCACTATTTTTTCTTTTCTCTTCTATTTTCCTTTCTTCTTTAGTTCCCTTATAAGGTTTGAGGAACAGGGAGTTGTCAGTTGTATTTTTCCTATTTCATTATTCGAATTTCTCTTTTTCTTTAGATTAGATTTTTAATTTACATGAAAAAGAGAGGAATTGATATCACATTACATAGAAAAAACTTCTAATTAGGAAAAATGTTGCATAATAATGCTATTTATCCTAATTGGAAATGTGATAGCAAGTGTTGAAATATTGAAATATATACTTATGAAAATGTAGTATCATATATATGTAAATATATCAATTTGTGTAATTGAATTGTGCAATTTTACACTCCATTTCCTTAGAATTTTTGTATAAAAAAAATCAAAATTGATATTTTTAAAATATATTTGCATCGCATTATGTTTATTACAACTCGTTTGCATCTAATCAGGATTTTCGAGTGTGAAATGGTCAATTTAAATTGAAATCTGAATGGAAAATAAAATTATAACTCAAATTGAGAATGGTTCTCTCAAATTTCTCTACTTGATCGAGATGTCAAAAATTGATAGGATGAAATTAAAATGCTCCATTCACGACAAATGACCTCGGGGCAGGAAATATGGTCATTTAAAACCCAATTATATCCACCAACAACAGACCACTGTCAAATAAAGAAGAACACACGTCATAAGATCCAAATAAATTTTTTTCTTTTTATTTTAATATTCCTTTTTCTTTCCCAATGCGGGTAATGAATACTTCGAGATAGCAACAACAAATGACGTTTCAACTTTAATTTTCATTTTCATAAATTTAACTTGATATTTAAACGCAAATTTCATACCAAAACGAGTTTGATGTCTTCTATGAGTTTCCGTACAAACGTAACATCCTCTATGGGCAATCAGTGAAAGCTTTTTTATTTTATCTTTAAAAATAAGCCTGGAGTCAAGTGGCCAAACAGCCCCTGCTTTTACGTGTAAAACAGATTCATCCATCATTTCCTTATGCACTTTGAATCCAACGCATTTTATATCTTTATTTTGCTTATGATTATCGAGGTCGGGTAGCTTTTCTTTTCTAATTTTTTTATATACATAAATATATATAACATAACATAATAAAAATTCTCATTGCACCTGTTCTGCTTCTCTTATTTGATGCTACATTTCATTCCATTTACACGTGAGTTCCTTTCTTCATATATCCATTCATGCAGAGAAATGAGTCGAGCTTCAGTGTGGTTACTTTGCATCTACAAAGTTTTTTTAATCAAAAATGCGGCTTAAAAAATGATCTTAATTTAAATTTTCCTTTAATCAAGCAAAGTATTTATGATTATCAGAAGAAATAAAAAATGTTGGATTCGGTGCGTGAATCGAAAGTGAATGTGACCCTTGAGCGTTGTTCTTTTTAATTGCCGAGTGTGTGTTTTGCTCCCCAATGGCCAACTCTTTGACTTTGCATTGCAGATGGGGCTGGTTTTAGATGATGGTAGTGTCAAAGAACTTTAGAGAAAGGAGCAAGGTCGTTTTATGGGCATGGAAAAAAATTACTGTTCTTTTGTTGGCACAGTTTCAGGAGTTGTTAGATGAGAATTTATTGAACATGAAGGGTTATGGGTCTTCTGTTTTTTTTTAGAGGGGTTTTGGATTTTTTTTTAAGAGAATATTGTGTGTGATTGATAGTTTTCATTAAGAAGTTGGGGAAAAGTAGACGGGTACTTGTTATTCAAGGTCTGCTTTAAGTATAATTGAGATAATTATAGTCATTTATTTCTGTCAATTTTCGTCTTATATTCTATGGGAAATAGGGCTAAAAATAGATAGGTGTTTGAAGGGGGTTGTTTTTGTTTGGGTATTTGAGATTAGATAATAAAATTTAAGGGTTTTTTAAAAGAAATTTTATATTAATTAATTTTCTAATTAATTTTAAATAGAAAAATGATTTTTGTCATGATTAAATGATCAGTTAGATCCTGTTTTAATGAATGATCACCATCTCGTGATTTTTATATTAAAATTTAAGTGTCGTGTTACTTCACTTGTAAAATGATAAAAACCATCTGCGAGCTTTTAATATTGGGTGATTTGGCTTTTGACTAGAAAGAAATTGCAGTAAGTGGGTTTTATGAGTCTGTTTTGTGTTTTCTGATTAAAGCCCACATATTAGTAATCTGATTCAAGTCACCTGTGTGACGTATGTAAGGTGAGTTATATCAATTGCTTCCTGTTGCGTCATGAGATAAATACATTTCTCATTCAAATAAAATGTATTATGGTTTTAAATAATTTCGTAATATGAGAAATAATAACAAAAATACGAAATTTTTCGAAATATCCAAATTTATGGACTATTATTTATATTTTATTAGTTTTATACAATAACACAAGGGTGCATTGAGATCTGCCATTGATTCTGACTTAATAAAAATTCTCAATTGTGTTTATTTAGTTTAAATATTGCAAAAACAAGAAAAATGAAGAATTTTACATCTTTTTTGAGCAGATTTATCTCTTAGAAATACAAAAATGTAGATAATATGACAACACACACGGCGAAAAGGAAATTAGGTGCAGCCAGGATGCAATATCTTCTCGAGCCCTTTTATGTATTTTTCCACTGGATACGAGAGAATGGTGTATGGGCTTTAGGGTGGAGCAAGGAAGGGGCGGGAGTTGAGGGTATATAAGTCTAAATGGGGCCAAACACATATAAAGGAGAAATAGTCAAGTTGCTATGGGAGATATGAGCAACAGTGTGATATCTGTTGAGTGTATAATAAAGCAAAAGTAGGGAGAATGAGATAAAAGCTCGTATTCTATACTCGAATATGAACATGGTGATAAGGCGTTTGTTCCACTTAAGGACAAAACACCTCCATCTGCTTTTTATTGCCGGTTTTCGAGTTAAAAACCTGTTGACAGAACGGAAGAAAAAATTTCACATGTCAATAAAAATAAAAATCAACTTATATTTCTTATTTGTTTTTGCATGTTTATTTTTCGCTCTTCAACTATCACCTTTTGGATCTGGGTGTTGCAAGGTGCATTCCTTACAAGTTTTCCCGGATTTTTTCTAAGGTCATTCGGACTTTTTTTATGAAAACACTTTAATGTGCAAAGGCCATCAGACTTTAGCCCGTGGGCCACTTATTTAACTTGTTTCGCAGATCCTTTTTGGGTGGCATCCAACTATCCCTTGATTGACTCGAATATCCACCCCTTGGTCACACCTGTATCAGACCGAACTCAAACTACCTGGCCAAACACATGGATCCATCCAATTCAATGAGGTCCACCCAGGGCTCCTCCTATTCCCTCAGGTACAAGCGTCCTCTGAAACCCATCCTTCCTTAGTCTCGACATTCGACCGGTCCATCTACATTTTTCTTTTTCCTCCTTCCGAACACCCCTCGAGTCGATGGAGTCGTCAGGCGAAGGTGAAACGCGAATGTGTGGCGTGCTCGCGTTTCTCCCTCTGTGCTTGTGTGGACTACTCCGACGGAAGGTGTTGTACAAGTTGCTAAATTAGGAACGCAAGTTGTTGCTGGACTTGGCCGAGGTTTCGTGGGTCGGTTTGTTGGACCATAACATACGTGTTTCTGGATTAGTGACAAGCACAATGGATTTAGATCGGCGTTGGGGTGTTAGTAGAGTCCCATTACTAACCTCGGACTTTAGACGCTGCTGGTGAGAGGTGGAGGGAAAATTATTTTTCTCCGGGTATCTTTTTCGTGTCTAGTTGACCTGTTAACTAGTTTTTTTAACTGGAATTGGATACTTGATGAAAACTCCGTTAGTTATTGGTATTGAAAGAAGTAAAACAATGCCGAAAATCAGGGGTAAGTAACTTTAAACTTTTAAAATAACAAATATCGAATAAATTATTTTAAATATTAAAATGTAGTGACGGGTTTAATGTTTTGTCACATATGGGTTATATAATTATTTAAAAAAATATTTGAGATTAAATATTGGGGTTTTTATCTCGTTAAATTGGTTTCAAGTGAAGTTTTCAAGTTTGATGCTTACCATTTGCTTGGATCGTATGTTCTTTTGAACAGAAGTGTGCACTGAAAGGTCTTTTCATGCTTTATGAATAAGAGACATGTGAGTAGACCCAACCTTGCTCTTATTTCGACATCCTTCCCTATATCAAACATATTTATCTCTTTTATTTCCCTAATTTTATTAATTATAAAATTATATAGAACATTTTATTTTTTAAAATTCTCTCCGATTTATATACACACATAATTATATCGTAATGACATGATTTAGTTAGATATAACTGTGGACATTGACTTGGATTTGGTTGAGGGGAAACTGTAATTGGGTAAAAAACATATGGGCAAATTAAAGTTGAAGCAAGTAACAGCTGGGCACATGTGATAATTAACAGATTTAATACCATTTATATTTATACCTTTAAATATGTTTTAAATAACTTTAAAACTCTATTAGATTTCTCTTGATTGATGTACATGACATTTATTTCCTAAACTGGACTTTACTTGTATAATTATGAGTTAGTTGACCCCTTTTCTTGACTCTATTGTAGGCAGATTGATGTTTGTTGAGCATCAGTTTACGATGAAGAAAAAAAATACAACGCCCAACTTAATGGATTATAAAACAGATAGGGTCGAAATAGAGTGAAATGTACTGTTGAGTGGGCGTAAGGCACGCGTCTGGGACATCCTTGACCAGTACTCCGAGCAAAATATCATGCACTTCGTAAAGGCTGTTTAGATACGTCCTCTTTTGTTTCTGCTTTAGTATAAACACTACCTATAAACAAGGCCAAAGTCTATATTTAAACAGGGGTTTGGATGGGTAATTGTAGTGAGGGTGCCTTTGGAGGAAATCAAAGGAGGGCTTTGCAGAATATATAAATGTTAGATTTTTTTCTGTGTGTAAAAAGGTTTTGAATTTCTGATTTTAAAAAGAATTTTTTTTATTTATATTTTTTTGGTTTTTCTATTTTATTTTTCTTCCAATTTCCACCTTTTATGCTGTCAAGTGTGTTGAAATAGTAAAAGACTTGGATATTTTTATAGTTTTTATTTCTTATTTCCATCGGAAAAAAAATCTTTGTCTCGTCTCGCTTTCTTTCTAAGTTTTTTATGTTAAAAGGAAAAGAAAGTGAGAGAGGAGATTTTTATTTATAAAAAGAGGAGGAAAAATGGCTGAGATTTGATAGGAATGCTATTGCCAACTTTTTGTTATTTGTCGTGAAAAGTCGCCACCGAGATGAGAATTTTTACTGTTTGCATCAACTACTTTAGAATAAATAGGTAATTTCGGACTGAAATTGCCCTATCATTTGTCACTTTTATATATAACAAAGAGAAAAGGGGGGGGGGAAACGATTCGAAGTCATTTAAATTCTCTGTTTCTTCGTCCTTCCTGTGGGGAAGGTTCTTCGAGGGGCGGTGAGAAGGAAAAGAAGAAACAAGAGAAGTTTTCAACTCTCTCCACCCTTCTTTTTATTTTTTCCAAGAATGTAAATCTCATTTTCGACATCCCTCAAGCAGGGAATTAATTAAGTGTATGTGTGCTCGAGTATACATACCTGAAAGTGATGTGTATAATTAAATTGGTGTGTTAAGTGAAACGCGATCTAGTGTCACGAAATCAAAATAGATTTGTCACTTGATGACACCAAACACTGATTCTAATGTTCAAATTGATCCGGGGGATTTAGTTTACACCATTTTCATCTCCCGGCTACTTTGTGCATCTAAAAATGTACATTTGCGGCTTTAACTGAAGAAATTTTTGATTTTTTTATTTTCTCTGCATGCATACTAATGCCATTTCTGCTCTTTTTCTCCAAAATGAGATTGACATTTTTGGTATCTTTAAGTTGACGCTGTCTTTTGCTTTTCCACTCATTCGGCTGCGTGACGTACATACAAATTTCGGAATAGTTGGAGCAACGTTACCCCTCCCTTTTTCCTTCGACTTGGGTTGAAAAAGCAATTTATTCTATTGCTTCAACCACCCCCTTTAGCATAAAATGGTCAATTATAACCTGTCTTCACGTTTGGTAGTGGAAAAAATTAAAATGCAAGCTTATTTTAATCTTGAAATTAAAAAAGGGCAAGGGCAGTGCAGATTGGATGGAGGAAATGCACAAATGGTAAAATGCTAAAGGGTATTATTTATTCCTGATTATTTTTACAAGGATAAAAATGTTTATTTGTGCAGTTTTATTTTTATTTCAAGTGATTTGTGGGGTGAGTTTGAAAGGGTTTTTTTGGGGAATAAAAGCATGTCACCATTGCAATCAAATTGAGGATTTGAGTGTTCATGACCGTGACTTTAATTCTGAGTTATTGGTAAATGAAAAGTCGTTTTACACCATAGCTAAGCACGGTTTTTTCTTTTTCTTTATTTTTTCGACTCGACACATCAAGATTTATATATATAATGGACATTACATTTTTTTTGGGTGAAATTAAAATTAAAGATTAAAATATTAAATAACTAACACTTAATTTGTGTCATATTTATATCACATGTGTTTTAAATTAGGTTTTATCAAAAGTAGAAATTAAAGCCGAATAGTTTTCATATTTGTATCAAATAACCTCTGAAGTTTGAAACCAAGTAATGATCATGTGACTCAATTTTATATTTATATTTTGTAATGTTTTAATGCTAATATAAATGAAAATTATAATAATTTCACAATATCTGTCATTTTTGAGTGGAAACATAATTGTTCTTAATTGAGGGGAAAAATGACGGAAGTTCTATGTTGACATTATCATCGACCTTAAAATTTTTTTACGATTTTGACCCCTTCAACTCTTAATTATAGCTCTTCAATTCGCAATTATATAAAAATAAAACAAAAATTAAAATGTCCTCAAACAACATTTTCAAATTTTTTTTTTGAATTTATCTTTTTTTGGTTCCTTGTTATAATGTTATGCTCCACACAGAGCCACACCTATCTAAGTAGGAATTGTATTTTTTTTTCTTTTTTAATATTCCACGTATGGTGAAAGCTTCTGGTAAAGGGTCCACCTACACATGAACTTTCAAGGTGAAGCTACAGGTATACAATTAGCAAAGGAATTGACTTCTATCTGCTTCTGATATTTATAATAAAAAGAAATGGAATAAAATGAAGACAAAAAATTATCATCTGATTTAAATAAATGGCAGAAAAAATGTCTTAAATGAAAACAAATTAATTCAAATATGCGGTTTTAAATTTTTAAATATTAAATGAATGTGGTTTGAATGTAGGAAGAAGAACATGGGTTCTTGAGTAATGTTCAACTCGTGTTTCTATCATCAGAAGGAAGTTGGGGGATGAAAAAGTTAGTCCAGGTGAAGTATTAGGGTGTGCAAACAGCTGCAGCTCAACTAAAACCAGCTGTGGCTATATACCCCCTTGTGCAAAGAAAGTTGAGGGTATATTGGAGGGTTCCTTCCGCTTTATGTCTGTACAGAAAGAAAATGTGTTAGTCTGGCTTTTAATTTATTATTATTAATAATAACAATTATTATTCTGTAGAAATTTTTGTTATTATTAAGTTGCATTAAAATGCAAAATTTTGATATCAACTTGAGTTAATTTAATTAATTTCTCGATTTTATAAAATTAAAAAAATTAAAAATTAGAAAATACAATTTTTTTCTCAACAATTTTAATAATTGAAATATTGGAAAGACCATCTGCCATTTGTAAATGATGCTGCATATCGAATCGATAATAATCGTGTGAAAGTGTGTTTCCTCCTCCATTTTGTAATTGCATTGGCTTTTAAAAAATAATTTGAAATGTCCTAAATAAGAAATGGTTATCGATTTGGTTGTGTATTTTAATAAACACATACGTCACACGTCAGAGGCGATCTTTTGTGTTTTTAGACAATAGAAAGTTGGATTTTATGTGTGTGATTTATACATGGTTGAAACTAGAAACTTGGCAGTTTGTATAGCAATAAAAGAGTCTCAAAGGGTTTATCAAGTGTAAAAAGCTTGCTGAATATTATTAACCTCTTTCGGCGAGTTGAAGGTTATTTCTATATTTTTTTCTTTATAGTATTTTTAATTGTAAATGTTTTATTTTTATTTCTTCAAATGGCATTGCTTAGCTTATGTAAGTAGAGGAAAAGAAATTGATTAGCCAGACAGTTGGAAGGAAATAAACTGGTATTTTGATGCTGGCTCATGAGATCTTGGTTGATTGTGATATTTGTAAAGAAGAAATTGAGTTTGGGCCAGATGCTAAAGTAAATATACCCAACTAAGATGTTTGCTCTGGTGTAATAATAAAGCTGAAAGAGAAAATTGATTTTTCTATACAGTCAGACATTATTTTGATATGTAACCTCGAGGGATAGTCAACAGACAAAATTATGTTTGAGATTTGCAAATCCTAACATAATTTTTCCACCAAGATCAGCATAACTTTTCGCAGAAATCTTTTTATAGCTCACTGGATTGTTTACAATAAATGTATTTTACTTGATAATTATATGCTTTTTCTATAGAATACAAAATAAATACATAAAAATATATTAACTTTGATTTTCAATGTCAAATTCCGTCTTTCAACATGTTTTAGACATATCTTAGGCATTGTTTTCCTTTGGGTTATAACTGCCAACAAAATCTAAGACAAAATTCAACTTTTAAAAATGAAAAATGAGCACACTTCTGACATACCTAATTCAGACTTTTGATGAAGACAAATCATCTCTTAAACAAAAAAAATATTGCAAGGTCTAGTTCCAGCGCCATATGTGCACTTGACTATTCAACTCAAGATGTTTTCAACAACAGTATATATACAATCCACATTGATGCACCATATGCAAAACATAGTGTTGAAATCTCTTCTTAAAACATATTCTAACTTATCAGCAAACTCCTTTTTCATCTCCAACAAAGTAAACAGTTCAAGGTTCTTTAAGATTCATCAACAATAAATATTTGTACTGTCTCTTGTGTATTCTTTTGGTGGAGCGTCGTAGTAAACAGAACCCAAACAACAAAGGTGATTATCCTGGTGACACTTTTTACTGAATATTCAATAGTTAACGTATACTTAATCTCGTTTCGTGTAATTAGAAACTCTATGAGATAAGTTTGATTGTGAAAGACAGGTCGAGGATCGAATTTACAAGCACCCTTGAATTGTTCAATAATGGTGTCTGGGGCTCCCCGCTTCTATTGTATCCATCATGCTGGGGTTTAGTTGTAATTGCAGACTGCTGGATTAATTAATTTCGTCTCCCCCTAACGGAGTTCGAGTCTTATTTCCCTGCTTTCAATAGTGAGCATATCTCCTAGAAAGGATTTGTTGTCAGGCTGAGCTTCTTATCTCTTTATTCAGGGATTTTTATATTATTCTGCTACGTAATTAGCAGATAATTTATTAGTTCATTTTAGCTCACCTAGATACTTCCAGGATCTCATGTCCTTGAAGGTCTTTTAATTTTTTCTATCTGGTTTCTCTTTGTGTAATAGCCGGACTTTAAACCCAGTTTTTTGTTGTTAGATTGAATAGGTAAAGACTCCCTCTTGTTGGGTTTTTTCTTTTGAATTCTGTTGTATTAATTTTGGGTATTTTTAAAGTGAGTTTCTGGGCATTGAATTGAATATTTTTTCTATTTTTCTGATTTGTTTTCTGATAAGGGATATAGGAATCAGTTGTTTATTTTTTACTGTTAGTTTGATGGATGTTTGAATGGAATTTGGTATCGAGATTGGGTTTGTTTTTTTATTTTTTTTTTAAGGTAAGAATTATTGAGGTCATTTTAAGGTGTGGAAAGAGTTATGTAATTATTCGACATTCCATTTTGTGATTTTTATAATGAGTTTGATTTTTTTTTCGATATGAATTGGTGTGTCTGGTGGCAAATTGAAGTTGATGTAGTTTTATGGGTTTGGATTTATAAAAAATTAATTTTTTTTTTTACATTTTTCCTGTTTGTTTGTTAGTTGGTGGATGCCCTTGATGCGCATCATATGAAATGATGATTGATTACAGTGTGCAAGAAAAATTGAAGTTGGAAACAAAAAAGAAATAAAAATTAAAATAAAATGAAAAAAATATATTAGAATAAGCTTTTAAAAGTTAAATTTAGCCATTTTTATTTTTCAAGTTTTTTTTATCCTTTTACTTAAAATATTTAAACACGAATCATTCAGACGCCATGTTAGATCCTCTTCCTGCACTCACTCACTCTCTTCCCCTACTTTTCCTGTTACAAACAATTTAATTTTATATTTTTTTCTGTAAATAAAAACTCACTGTAAATAAAACATTTAAAAATATTTTATGAGAAATATACAGAAATAACATTGGAAAATTACATAAAACTTTCCAATTACATGATGCATAAATAATCAAAATATCAAGAACCTTTTTTCCCCCATTTCCAACTCTCTTTTCCCTAAAGAAAAAGAAAAAAAATCAATATGGTGACCAGATGTGTTTAAATACCCATAAATTGACATATGGATCATAAATGCACCTGGAGCTAAAGATGTTTATGAACCAATCTTTACACAAACTCCAACCTATTATTACCAAGAAATTCTCGAAAAGAACGGAAAATCCACATCAGTTTATTGACATGAAAATTAGATGACCTCTGGCCATCGAAAACACTCATTATCATCACGACACAAACACAACCCAACGAGAATCACTTGGCGCCATTTCTCTAAGGTCATCTACACAAACACGAAGACATTGAAGAATCCTGTCTTTTCTTTATCGACAGGGTGTGGAGACACAGCTGCGTATTAAATGATCCCCCAAAGTGATGGCCTTCCTACCCAGGTGTCCCTATCCTATTCTACAAGAAGAATAAAACCCCTGAAGGGAATAAATGATGTCAAACTGCGAGTGGGATGAAGTGGCATTCGACAATCATGACGATGCCTTGGAGCAGAAAATAATAATTAATCGTCTAATGAAGAAAGAATACACGAATCGAAACACTTTATCGAGCTTTAAGATAATATTTCTGTCAAATTTACTTGTTTTCTACAGTACAATGCACTATTCTCGACCACTGGCCTTGCAACATGGCTGTCAGTGTCAAATGTTAGCCATTTATCCCGTGCCAGGGAGCGAGTTGACAGCTCTAACCACTGACCAATAAATCTTAACGGTGCCAAAACCCCCTCTCGCGTGTGCATCTGAGTGTTTTTGCTGTCTTTTTTCTTCTGGGTTAGTGTCCCGGATGAAGCCATGTCGTCGAGTTTAGTTTTTCTGCTGTGTGGACGAGGGAATAGGAGAAGGGAGATGAGATGCAGGTCGAAGGTGTTGGATGACATGAGTTTAGGGGGATGGAAAACTCTTAAATCGATCAGGTTAAAGATGAAAGCGAGTTTGTATTAGATGTGTTTTTGAATTTTTTTGAATTTTTTCAATATTGTGGAACATAATTAGAGTTGTTGACATTTTTTCAATGTTTGATACAGTGATTACTACAACCAGCTGACTAATGTTGTGAAAAGTAATTACCTCATTCGGGTTGGGCTGGCTTTATTAATGAAATTATTTGGATTTTTTTTTTCAAAATGGGGTCTCGTTGATGTGATTTATGAACGATTAACAGAAGCCATGGAATCATGGCAGCGTTGGTGGACGTGGGTGATGGGGATTTTTTATTTTGGTTGTACGAGGAAGAAATAAGGTTGTTTTTGAGGTCATTTGTGGTACTGTAAAAGGAATCTTTGTATGTTGAAGCAACCTCCTGTTGCGAGGGAGTTGCTGCTATTTTGAGCGGTAATAAAAAACAAACTCGAGTGTTTGTACAACAGGATCGAACATTTTATGTGTTTGTCTTTTGTTTTTCCTCTTTTTTAATATCCAATCTTTCGAGTCAAATATTCGAGCACGTGCGCTCAAAATTTAGCTGCATTTGATCGAGGTCACACGAGTTCAACAGACATTGGGTCGCAGACTTTATGTCTCCTCCTTACTTTGAGACTCACTGATGGGCCGGCTGATTATGGCGCCAACAGTTGGGGGTGGCAATGTTTGACCCACCCTCGGGCAAAAAAAAGTTGTAATCTGATTCTTAAAAGGAAAAAAGTATAAAAAAAAAGCACCTTGTTCCATTCTTGACCTCTGGAGAGACGGTCATCATTGTCACCTATGAACTAAGCCCCAGGTGCGTGCAAGTTTTCCTAATCCCCAGCAGCCATTTTGATGGTAGTTGGGAGTTAAAAAGATCTTTCTTCTTTTATTATATAGAGAAGGGTTGGCAAGAAAAGAGCTCATCAACGAGTAATCGAAGATCCATTAAAAAAAATGAGCTTGGTTTCTCATTTTCCTGTCTTTTTTATGGTGTTTAATATACAAAATGGCGGTAATTAAGTGAAAGTGATAAAAGTTTATTCAAAGACTTTGCAACTGGAATTAATAATAACCAGGCAAGTTTGGCAGCTCAATTAAATTCAATTGCAATCTGTTGGGAGATGGCAAAGGTTATAACTGGGACTTTATGATAATGAGATGGATTTTTATGTGTGTGTTTAGAGGAAGAAACATGTGCACAAACATTTTGTAAACTATGGGGTGTAATGCATCTAGCCAGTGCTGCCATCTGGTGCCATTGGAATCATTTATGTTTTATTTTCTAAAGATAGATAGCGCTTTTAGAATGATTTTAAATTGGGAGTCAAGTTCTAAAATAAGAAGATCTTGATTAGTTCGATGTGGAATTGAATAAATTTGGAGTTTAATCTTCCTAAAAAGAAAGAAATTAACAAATTTGACAATTGAGGTGTATTTAATTTGATTTTAAGCATTTAAAAGAGAATATAACTCGGTGATATTGATTAAATAATTTATATGATTATCATTTCTGTTGTTTTTATTATTTAAAATGTTGTAATACGATTTTTATAGTTTTATTCCAGGAAAATAGATAAGTTAATTGTGACAATTAGATAAATTAATCAGTTTTAGTTAAGTTAACTTTGAATTGTTTATAATTTGTTTAGTCAAGTGTTAATTTGAAATCAAAGTGCATTGATGTGGTTATTTTTCCCATTTCGAGATGATGTTTTAAGACAAATTTGTTCTGTTGGATGACCTCATAATAGGAGGCAGTGAGCCAAGGGTTGAAAGATCTTGAGGGACGCCGAGACATGGACTTGATTAGGTTACAATGGTTAGTAGTGATCGTTTGTGCCAAAGGAAAATTGTTCCCTTTTATCGCTCTAGAGTGACCTCCTTCGTCTTCAGCCACTGTAAAATGCTGAGTAATGATATCAACCCACGTTAATATAAAAGTTGATATTTTTTAGTATATTTAATATATTCCAGATTTATTTATTTTTATCTCAGTTTTTATATTTAAAAAAAATTTTAAAAAATTTTAACAAAAAGTTTTCTAAAACGATTTTAATGATTAAATTTTTTATATTTTTATTTATTAGTAGGGGAAAGAGTTTTATTTCCTATGGGGGAGATAAAATTTATGTTTAATATGATGATGGGTTGATTCTTTGTTCGTATAAACATTAGGTTTTGTTATTATATCTATAATATGTTGTCAGGTGTGTTTTTCTACCTGTCCATATCATAATTTTTATTTTATTTCGCTTGTTTTGATTTTATCAAATTGGAATCTAAAAATTGGGAGAAAAGTAATTTATTTTTTACAAAAAATTAATTTTAAATTGGATTTAAATGCTTTGTTTTAGCATGGTGGGTTAGTTATTATTGGAGATTTAGATTGAATTTTAGATTAAATTTCAGATTAAATCAATGTTTTTAGTAACTAAATCAGTTTTAGCTGAAAATAGATTTTAATTTATTTTAATAGAATAATATTCGAGAAAATTTTTTCAATTTTTCAATTTTTTCCATCAAAAGCTTAAAACTTGCTGATAGACCTCATTTTTCTTTTTATACACACCCCTGATATCCTTCAAACTTTTCCTAAGTAAACTTAATGATCATTTCCTTTAACTTTTTCATATAACTTTTCTCATTTTATATGTGCACACTAAATTCTCTACCGTGACTGACTTGCAACTTGCAAATAGTAATTTTAGAAACAAAATTTTTCTTTATTTTTTCCTTCAAAAAAAAAGAAAAAAAGAAATGAAAAAATCAGTTGCACTTGCTCTTTTGGGAGGCAAAACAAGATTCTTGAGCGTGACTAATTTGCTTTTCTCTTATTGTTTAATCTCTGTCATGATCTTTTTGTCGGATTCATTGAATGCATTTTTCTAGCTTCTTTTAACATAAAAAACTAGGAGGAGGAACAAACCAGTGAACAAGCGGAGGGGGAAAACACCATTTATTGCCACGTGGAGGCAGCCGAGCACATAGTTGTAGACTGGTGAGAAGAAGTGGAAAAAAGACTTGTGGGCCAATTGTTTTTCCAGTAAAAATCGTGGATATGATACCATTTGGCAAGTGCCTTGTGAAATTGAAAAGATTTGGCTACTGGATGTTTTTACTTCACAAAACATTGAACACAACCACAACACTCGAGTCCTTATTTTTAGCTTCATTTTTATTTCTCTTTTTTATGTCACAACATACACCAATAGAATAACTAATGTTGCACCTGACATAATCAACAATATAAAGAGAGGATTCATTACTACTTATTTCTTTCCATTAGAATCGTATAATTAACACAGTTTCCCTTTTAAGGCAACATATTATTGCAATTTTAAATAATATTAGAAAATATAAAAGTTGTGAGTGTTTTTTAATCCCCACGAAGGTTATTAATGGTTTAGTAATAAATTGTTGATGAATTCTTGGTTAAAGTTGAGTCAGGGGGTAGAATGAGAAGGAAATTATGTGTAATAATGGAAATAGTTTCAAAATGAAGGTTCCTCGTCTTGTCACTAGATGGCATACAAATAGAAGTTGATGCAAGATAATATGAAGTGAAGGAGAAAAATCTAATTAGTCTTTGTAGTAGTGAAAGTGATGTGATGTGCAGTTGAAATCGTTTCCAATCATGGAACTTCTTCAATTGCCTGTCATTTTAAGCAGCTGTTACTGCCACTTTTTTCTTCTCCTTTTCCTACCACTTTTTATTATTTGTTTTTCTCTTTTTCTGAATGTTTTGTTTGGGCTGATGTTTGCAACATTAAGCCGGATTCTGGTGGGAATTAAGACAGAAGATTATCGCAACTTTTTTAATTTCTAACCCTATTTAGTTATGGCTTTTCTCCAAGGAAAAGATAAGGGAATTACAAAGTAGGTTTTCTAAGAGTAGAAAACCAACAACAGTAAACAAGAAAACAAAAATAAACAAATATTTCTTTATTTCTTCTGCACAAACTTGTATTTCTAATGCATTTCTTTTCTGTTTTTATAGTGGGAGGAATGCAGCGTTCCACCAAGCCTGCTCAGGTGAAGAAGGTGGCCCCACCCACTGTCCCAGACGTGGCCAATCGGAAATCCGGCGGCAGCTACAGCAGTGGTTATAGCAGTTCCAACACCGTCGATAGAAACTCTTATGGAAGCATGGCCGGCACTGATGACAGCTTCCCGCCGACACCATCTCCACCTGTGCCCACTAACAAAGGTAAATAATGGTTCAAGTGCGGCTGTGAAGCATGTAGGAATTTACATTTCAGCACTGATTTATTTATATTGTGCATTTTTAAAGTTTTTAAATTAAAGAGACGTTTCTATTTTATTTAAAACAATTTTGATAATAGTATTAAATTATTAAGTTATTTACATGATTGGATTTCAGTTGGAAAATAATTTATGAAGTTTTTGAAGAGTTTGTTGATATTGAATCTGAATATTGGTTATTGGTTAGAGAATTGGTTTTTATGTAGGGAAATTATTAGGTTTTGCTTTAAGATGTTTAGTGGTAACAAATGTTCACTTAGAAAGAGAAAAATAAGCCATTAGAGTATTACCTTGCACTTGTTTGTTCATGTCTGCGACAACATTGGTGCAAAACACATCATTTCTAGAGAAAACATTACTTGATTTAATTTGTGATAAAATATTGGGGAATTTTTTTTTATTTTTTTTTTTACTTCTTTCCAATATACTTTAATTAGGTTTTTTTGGAAATGAAATTGGATGTCTGTTTTATACCGCTTTTTAATCAGTTCCGGAAAATTCATTAATGACTTTGAAGTTAACGTTTTCATTTGTCAGATAAAAGCATAAAAGTAAATTTTTAAAGGAAAAAAATATTTTTTTAATTTATCTTCTTAATAAAACAAGTGAGAACGGTGTAAACCTAAACAACCATTAAATATGAACAAGTCAATCAAGCTGACATTGCGTGCATCATTGAAAAATCTCAGGAGAAATAGAATGAAACTAATTGCAAATTAGAATCTTTACATTTATTTCCTCTCTTTCTTCCTCCATTTTCGTATTTGTGTAAACCCATTCATTTACAACTTCTAATTCACCAAAAACAAGCATTTGCTTAACGAGATTTTATTAATTCAACATATAGTCTTGATCGTATCTCATAACAAACCACTCGCACTCATCCTCTGATGGCTCGGAGCCTAAAGGGGTTTGGCTGTCGGAAAGGGAAAGAGGAGGAAGAAAAGTGGATGATGTTGGCAGATGAGTAAAGAAGTTTTCTCTTTTTCTTTACGCTGGAGGTGGAACCCAACAACTTGCCTTCAGCCAAGTGTGGATGGTACACTCTTTCATGCTTCGTCTCCTTTTTTCTTCACACTTCCGTAGACAGTTTTACGAGTACAGACACATGCCATGTTTTAGAAAGGGAGCTAACGATGAAATGTTTAGTATGTCATAAATTGGTTTAATTTAAATAAATGGAGTAATAAAATAAAAATACTGGAGAGTGCGAGTTGATTAAAGTTTTTAAATTTAATTATTTAGATAAATAAATAATTTATAGATCTGTTTGCACTTTGAAGGGAAATTTATTTGGTTTATGTATATGAGTTTTTTGAAGCTATAAAATATAGAAATAAAAATAAAATCAAGTCATTTTCAACTGAACATACTTGAATTAAATTTAATTAAGCAATTACTGAAATAAGTGACCCAAAATGAAATCTGGAGGAAAAATTTAATAGAAAAATGGCATTTTCTACAGCAAAATGAATTAAAGTTATTTAAAAAATTATTAAATCAACTTAAAAACATTTTCTTTAATTAAATTTATATTTATTTACGGTTCATTTATTTAATTCTATCTAATTTTAAAACTTTCTTCATTCACTGAGTGCAATGGATTCGAAAAGGGGTTTCCACTCTAATCCATCAGGATATTGAGGTTGGATTCTTGTGGCCATCAACCTCAATTTTATTTGAAACTGTATCACTACATTCTCTTACAGCTGAGCTCTGAACAAATAATTGATTTTCTCCTTCTCTAGATCAAACCAAAGAAATAAAAAAATTCACAAAAAATAGGAAAATAGCAATGGGTGGGCACAAAAGCATTTCTTGTGTAATGGAGTTTGCTCTCCTCAATTCTTCCTTAGCAGTCAATATTTGTGATGTGCAAAGTGTTTAGTTTAGAACGGAAGACGAAAGGAGACATGTGTTATAGAAGCAAGTCAAGTTAAAATATCTGGGCGCATACTGAAATTTCTTCTCTTAAGTAACGGAAGAATGAATGGAAAAGTGACAGGCAGATTTATGTGAAAGTGGTAGAAGGTAGTATTTTAAAAGTTACTTTGGCTATAATTTCTCAGTGGCAAAGTCTCTTTGCACACTGTGTAAGAGGGATTATGAATCATTCATGAGGATTTATGAGGCATTGGTGGGGTTTAGTATTATGATCATGGCTATAAAATACTGGCTCATTTTAACTTGCAATATGCCTGAATGCATTGTGTAAGCTAATACAAATGATCCTATTTACTTATTAATTTTCCTTTTTTTTTATTTTTATAGATAATTGCAATCTTGGACCTGTTTATCCTTCCAATAATAATAACAGCACGACCATTGGCGATGGTTCACCTGCTCATACTTATCCACCTTACGCCTTAACTGGCCAGCAGGTAAGAAATTATGGAAAGGAATTATTTTTTAATGTGGCAACAAGCTTAAATATAATTAGTAGATTAAGAAAATTTTATTGGATGTATATTTTATTATATAAGGGTTGAAGGTGTAATTTTTTTAAATAGCTGTTTTAATGCTTTTAATTAGGTTTGCATGCGACTAGTGGAGTAGCGAGGCAACTCAAGCTGTGCGTGTTAGTGATGTGAGGTGGTTATCGATAGTTAACCATCGACTTAATATATTTGGCAATAACACTGCAATATTTTTGTTAATTTACGGTGCTAATCAGTTGAAATAAGTAAAGGAAAATTATATATTTGACATATTGAATGTCAAATAAAAATATAAAAAACACAAAATGGCTTTTAGTTGTGGTATTTATTATAAATATATATCTTAGTATTGAGATAGAGTATTTAGAGTCCATTGAACTATAGGAAAGCATGTTAGTTGCGCGCCCTCTTCACTTGTGTGACCAATGCCATTATTTTGCAATTTACTCGCAGGAAATAAAGTGAAAATGCTTATTGAAAACACCAGCTGGTGTCTTAAAATATTAGAAATCTTATTTTTATCCCCATAGAAAAGTTTGATCCAATTCTATTCTTATTTTATCTCGAATAAGAATTTGTTGTTGCATTTTCAAACTCCAGATCACAAACCAAAACCTCCATTTGCAAACGCATTTCGAGGCTTCGAATAACAATACAAAACTTGGCCCAACTCCAGAGTCTTTACCGTATCATACAATTGATAAGACTAAGTCTCACGATATGAATTTAAATTGTAAATAATATTTTTTCTTTGTTTTTTTTTTACTCTTTCCAGTACCCATATAGCCATTTAACGATTGGTCGAAGCTCGACATCGAGTCAACCAGGGTCACCTCTTATACAAGATCCATCTTTTACACAATGTAAGTCGTATAAGGGTAAAAGAAATGGTTTCGCTTTAAGTCTCATCGGTGAAAAGCAGTCCTCTGGGCTACTGGTAGTCATCAAACAGAATCAAAAGTAGTGTTGCTAGGGGTAGAGTGAAGAGCTCTCTTGGTAACCTTAGCGACTCCTTAGAGGCAAAGTTTGTTGTTAGGGATCGCTGACCATCAAGAGACGTTAGTTGATTGAGAAAAGTCTGGGATAAATTCGTTGATCCTTTTAAAACGTTCTCAAGAGGGCCACACGGACGGAGTGTGTCTTGGGGTTGGATAATGGAATTTATCAATGACAGCTTTTTCTTTTTTGATTCTTTTTAAGGTGATATGAAAGAAAGTTTGATTAGAATAGAGATGGGTTTACACAAACGTCCGTGGTTATGTGAGGGTGCGTTTTTGAATTGTGTCTAAGTTTTTGGCAAGGTTCCATGAAAATGGGATCGATGAGTTGCGTGTTCTTGACGAGACAACTCCATTGTTTTGTGCGCTTTTTTTCCGTCGATGAAAATTAAATGACGTCTGTCAAAGCATTGCTAATTTGGCCGACATGTTTGCTGCTTTTTCCCCTCAGGTTTTCACTGAACTTGATCTCATTGATCGATATCTAGAGAAACATATAAAAGATGAATTTAACAAGCTGAGCTTCCAACTTGCTCCCAGGATTACGCTTTTCTAACTCTTGCCAAATTTTCATTACTCTTTATGTCAACAACCGTTACGTTTGCTCTTTTCGTGAATTTTTTCATCTTTTTTTCTCATTTTTTTCAATTTTGATTTACAAGTGAAATTAAAATCTTTTAATTATTATTCATTTTCCCGCATACATCATCTTTTATTGTTTTTTTATTTTTAAAGTACACATAACACACACAGCTCGAATCTATTCTCTTTATTTTTAATATTCATTTGACATTGAGTTCAGTGATAAAAATGTGAGTAAATGAGTTTTTTTTCCTCATTTTATATGTTTTATTCTTTTTAATTTAATTATTTATCCCTTTAAATATTACAATCTTTTTATTTATTTTTTTACATTTTTTTCACTTATGTTTAGCTCACCTGTACGAGCGTTATGCGCCCGTGTATCAGCAGCAGGCGTCTCTGGAGGACCAGGGCATTGACATGCAGAGCCCTGGCCGTGACAGCCCTGGAAGCTCTGGCAGCTCCGGCTCAGGATGTGGGTCTAGCAGCACTGGTTGCCGCAACAGCACTACCAGTCTAGACAGCGGAAGGGCTTCGTCCTCAGCCTACGATGGCAAGGTATACAATTTATTGTTTTTCTCGAATATTGACATATTGAAGTTGAAGTCAGGTGCAGTGGATTGAACAGTTTTTGTGAAGGCATGCAGTCAAGTTTTATATGGGTTTTGCAATTTTTTTCTCCAGTTTCACGTGCACATGTTGGTGTGATGTTGAGTGTTGGTAAATTATTGGCAAACACTTTGCTCATTTGTGCACTGCTTCAATTTCTAGTTGAGATAAAAGTGGTGTGTGTTGGACAAGCTGGTTTGTGCTTACTTGGCACTTTTTCTGCTAACAATTGTGTGGAAAACGATAAAAGTCTGATTGATTTATTTTGGTTTAATTTATTTTTCCAACATGGCAGTTTTTTGTATTAATATTTATTTGATACGAAAAAATTGAATTAAAATATTATTACACTTTATCTTTTAAAAAATGAATTATATTACAAGTTATTTAATAAATTCGGTTTTGTTTTAAATGAAAACCAACAATTTTCTTAAACGTTATCAAATATTTCTCACCAAAATATGAAGCAGTGCCAAATGAGGATTTTCACTTTTGCTGTGTGTAAACGACATTACATAAAAACTTGGCGCCCGTTTTGTTCATAATTTTCCTTTTTTTCCCGATAAACCTCTCACACTGCTCCCCCAACACCTTCAATTTCCTTTAGATTCCCCTATTCAATACATACCCTAAAACCTAGTGAAATCAAAAACTGATATCATTGAAATGTGAAATCTCATTTTCCCCACAAAAAAAAAAATCAATAAAATAAAAATATTTAAAAAAATATAAAATAAAATACTCTTTTTAAAAATTAAAAAAATTGAATAATTTCAGACTGGCCTCAATTACGTCCCAAGCACTCAACATCGACTGTCCGGACAGAGCTACGAGTCCTCAGGATCCTTACGCCATAGTTACCACAGCTCCAGTTCTAGTTTGGGCAGTATGGAGGAGTCGGCACATATCTCCCAGATTAATGTTGCTGAACTTCTTGCAGCAGGATACCCGGTGAGAGAGAAGAAAGAAAAATTAATTAATTTTTACTTTAACCCCCTTTTCTTCCATAGTATTAAAAAAAAATCTAAAAACTAAATTAAATCCTTTGGGCACTAGAATTTTTTCCAAGTTGTTATTTAAAATTTAGAATTTTAAATTAAACCCTAAAGTGTGATGTCAAGAATTAAGTGTTCTTGATTACTCCTTCATTAGCATCTAATCACCCTTAGAAAACAAGTTAACTTGTCGTTTAGCTGGCAGACATGTTTTTTAATGTTCACCTGAACCTTTGCAATGTGTTGACGCCAGCAAATTGGTTGTGGTTGGTTATAAGGGGGGAAGGAGAAAGGTGAATAATGCATTGATTTCAATGGTGTGCCCCTACCAACCAATTAACGTTACCTTTTCCTTAGGCCAATTTGACTTGTAGTTAAACAAGTCGATTCAAAAGGGATGATTTTAACTTGAATTTAGCTCGGAATTTATTTTTTCGTTTGCAGCTTTTTTTAGCGAATTTTTCTGGAATTTATTGAAATTTTTTATAAGAATTGCATTTTACTGGATGTAATTTCACTCTTGATTTCCATGTGAAATATATGAAAGAAAGGAAGGGGGCGATAGTGGTAGGGGTTCTTGATTTGAATTGCAGAAACGTGCACTGGATTTTTCATTTTTATATTCGGCGTGTGTGAGGTGTTCGTTATGTTTTGTTTGTGTCTAATATCGATGAGAATTCGGTTCATTGAACGTTGGTAAAATGGTGCATTTCATTTCTCCCAACAGGTGTTTCGAAACAACATTCTCTTTATTTTCTATACATATAAACAACCTTTTTTAATTTCTATTCCATAAACACCATTTTGTTCTTATCATCTCTTCCATTTAACTCTTCATCACATCATCTTTCACTCCAATTGTCTTCACCCGGATAGCATTTTAAGTTGGGGAATTTCATATACCCATTAAGGTGACATGAAGCCCCTTTTCCTTATACGGTCTTAGACAAGTCCCCGTTACCTCCCTGAGGCGAGTGAACTTTTCCATCATTGATCTGTTCCTCGGAGACAGGGTGGTGTTGCTTCATCGTTCCATCATCCACGCCGAGAGATAGACGAACGAACGCCCGGTCGTTGTTCCGTACTCTCACATACACACCCCTCTAAACGGATGAGCCCGCTGAGGGCACCCCGAAGAGAAACGTGGTTTCAGAAGTGTGTTTGCAAGACAAACTGACCTCTCGTTTTACTCACTCGTGTTCGTAAACTGACTGCAAATGTCAGAATTTGTCATATTGGATATTAGGTTTCATCATAACGGATTTGCACCTTGTCGTTATTAAACGTTAATTTTTTTATTGGGAGATAATTTTACCTACCTGAAATGTCGTGAAGAAGAATGGAAATGCCTTGCAGTAAGGTGCATAATTTTATTTTATCTAGTTTTATTTTTTTTTTTAATTTTTAATTTAAAAAAAAATTGAATCGATTTGAAAATTAGTTTAATTTAATGCGTTAAGTGAGACTTGTATATTTTGTTTTAAGTGGATACTAGGGAGACAGGATGTTATTGTTTTAAGTGTTGCATTCCTTAGATTTCGGTTTCCTTTTAAGCCTTATTTAGCATGAAGATCATGCTTTTAAATTAAGGAGCACTCAAAGAAATATATTGCACTTGGTGATGTTTTGAATTAATCTGCAATCTTCAATCTCAACTTTCCTCTCATGTGCACTGCATTTTAATGAAGTTTTCGCTTATTTTACTTGACGAGTTTGCAATTGCCAAATGAAGATAAAAATTTGTAAAAATTAAAATGAAAGCAAAAGATCTTTTATTTATACACTTTTCGATCGTAAAGTTGATCTGGGTATAAGTGAAACAGCGTCAATAGAAAGGCATTTTGTGCACAGGATTCATTCTCTTTCTTTAGCTGTTGGTGTTTTTATTGTGGTTCAAGTGCAGATTGTGTTTGTAGGGTTGTTAAGAGCAGTTTATTTTTTCATGAGTTACTTAGAGTATATAGGTTGTTTGTGGAGGATAAAAACACACACCCAACTCCCTCGATAATTCAATGCGAGTGATTAAGAGACTTTTCTCACACATGATTGGTTATCATGATAAAAGTGAGACAAAGTGAGACAAAGTCTGCTAGAAAGCCACAGTAATAATACATAATTTATTTCGCATTTGTTTATCTTTTGTTTATTTTTTTATTTTAGGATCATGAGGTTTTAAATTTATGGCTGGTAGAACTTCATTTTGAAGAATATTATCATCTGTTTGTACAAGCGGGTTATGACATGCCGACGATTTCACGAATGACCCCCGAGGTGAGTGTCGTGTCAATCAATTACATTATATAATGACTTGCAAATTTTCTCGTAATATAGGACTTGACTGCCATTGGAATCACTAAACCGGGCCATCGCAAGAAGCTCAAAGCTGAAATTGCACGTCTAAACATTTCTGACGGGCTTCCAGTTTACATTCCAGTGAGATTAAATTTATATAAGATATACACGTTGCACCACATACTTGTTAATTGGGTAGCAAGGCATAAAACAAACTTGTTTTCTATCATAGGCTACATTAGAAGAATGGCTTCATTTATTACACTTGGAAGAGTACGAAGATGCTTTAAGACAACAAGGATATCACACTGTAGAGCAAGTAACCGATGTAGCTTGGGAGGATTTGGAAGAAATTGGCATCAAAAAACTAGGTAAATTGAGAAATGAAGAAACATTTAGCTAATTTTTGATTAATTGATTAATTGATTTAATTTGTGAAATAAATAGGACATCAGAAAAAAGTGATGTTGGCTATTAAACGAGTTAAGGACATAATGAGTGGTGTGCGGAGGTTTTCGACCGATCAACGGGAATGTTCACACTTGATGTCGGGCGAGGCGATGCATATGTACAATTATTCGCCACAAGATGTGGCCATCACCCCGTCCTCTCGTTCGATGACTTCCCCATCGTCGGCATTGGATTCGATTGCTCAACCAGAAATGCGCACTTTTCAACAGTCGCCGGTGATGCAAAGAAGCGCTGAAATGTATCGTTACGAAGGGGTTCCATCTGGATCTCCTTTACACCACCATCATCATACCATGTACCATCATCATCCACATCATCCTTTTCCTCATCCGGCAGTCAGTGTCCATCACACTTATCGTCCAAACTACGCGTCAGTGATAGGCACAGGTTCCCCATCGCATCTCCTTTACAGACCAGACATGGTCGCTGTTCATGTGCGTCATCCATCAGGAGCTCGTTCCTTGGAGAATTTGGAGTCTGAACGGGACACGATCAAACCTCACTACGGGATCAATTCATCTTCAGCGGCTGAACCGCGGCTGTACGACGGAATGATGACATGGCGTCGAGGAAGTTTCGACGATGGAGATTTAACTCCGACGAACGAGACGATGGTTGCGTACGAAGTTGAAGGTGGGGGCACGTTGCCCCGACCCAAAGTGAGCGTCAAACCGAGACCTGTGGCTAAGATCATCGCAAAAACACGTCGCGCTAGCACCGACAGCGCCTCCGATCTCATCTACATTGAGCACGAGGCCGAGTGCAAACCGATGTCGAGCGGCGGCGATCTGTGCACCAATACGACCACCACCATCGCTGATGTTGTCACCACTCACGGATCACCGAGGCATCAGTTGGTGGGTTCCTCTAACACTTTGGGTCGCACTAAAAAGACTCCACCAGCACCACCTAAAAGAACCAATTCGATAAAAAATGATCGAAATGTCGACAAAAATATGGATTCGAAAAGCGAGCAGGCGTTTGCCAATTGCGTTAAAAGTTTAACGTCCAAATTCACCATCCCGGCACATGACGATGATTTACCACCGCCACCGAAAGAAGACGTGTGCGGTAACCGTGTTATTTCGTGTTTAGTTGACGAGTTCCCTCCTCCCCCGTCTCCGATGAAGGCGTCGTTGGACGATTTAACTATTGTAACACCGACACCCGATGCCGGGGAACAGGACAATATACGGTTGAACTCGTCGCCTCAACAGATTGACTCCGATACGGAGCTACCTCATCATCCGAAACGTAACGACTCCAATTCCAGTTTCGATTCTTCATCCAGTACGGATTCGAATAGTTTACCATTTGCCAACGAAAATGTTGGAACCATCAAACAGAAGGCGGCGCAACCACACACTTCCATTACTGTTGTAGAGTTAGCGTGGAGTCCACGTAGTTCACCCGTTCCTGGAAAAAAAGTTGCTCCATCAGGTAAAAAAATATCATTTCAATTTATTATTATTTCATTTTTAACAAATATTGCATTTTTTAGGTGCAACTCCACCACCAATTCCTCCAAGACAGAATGTAAAAATGGAGCAGGCGCCACAAATTCAAGCCAAAAATGGGAACCCAAATGAAGATCCCCTGTATGTATTATTGTTGATTTTATTATTAGTTGATTTAGTTAAGATTTGAAATTTTTGCAGGGCAGTTAAGCGACCACAAGATACTGGTGATGTCCTGAATGACATTGGAAATATGTTAGCCGATTTGACAGATGAGTTGGACGCCATGTTAGTAACGGAACTGCAAGGGCAGTGAAGTTTGTGTACAGTATATAAAGGAAAACGTAAAGAACTAATTCGATATTATGAAATAAGAAATGTATAGATTATGTGATGAAAAAACTTTGAACAATGGAACTGCGATTGATTTGACTAAAATGATGGACAAATGAAGAGAAGATAATTGTTTATAGTGTTCGAATAACAAGATTTTTCGTTAATGTGTTTCAGTTTGACATCTCGTTTTAGTCATTCCATTACACATTTATTTGTTGATGTTTTTTCCAATCAGTAAAATAACTGCTCAATAATAATTAATTGTTTATTAACCAGGTTCAAAGTGTTTTGTAAATTAACAGTTTGATGATGGAATTATTTAATTTGATTTTAGTTTGTATTAATGAATCAATATTTAATGCGCTGTGGTTTTTTTTCTTTTACTTATTTCTTAGATAAGTTTATTAAGGAAGAAGAAAGCAGTTCTGAGTGATGTTTTTTTACGAGCATTTGATTTATTAATATTATAATTTTATTTTATAGTAATTTTGATTTGTTTTAGAATCACTGCCAAGTTTTGAGAGAAATCTTCGTAGGTTTTTGGATTTGTTTTTGCTTTTATTTCATTCGATTTATTCAATTTTATTTAGCTATTGCCCTGCTAAAATTTGTATCCAATTGTAATACTTGTTTTATAATGAATTTGGTTAAATTTATACATTGATCTAGGTTTTCACGAATAAGACAATCTTGAAGTAGAAAAATTGTCATATCTGATTAACAAATTTGATGTCAACTGTTCACGGTGTAAACGATTTCTGCACAAATTGTGTGAACTTTTACAGATCATAAATGTTAATAGGCGTCAAATAGAGTACAGAAAACAAAATGTGTTGCCTAAAATGGCGTTATTTCCTACTCAGAAGTTTCCCTTTTAATTTAAATGAGGAACCATTTGGTTTTGTTTATATTAAAAAATTATAATTTTTGTTGATTTTAATTCCACAGAATTAGGAATAGTTTAGAAATTTTGTCTCTTTTATTTCATGTAAGAAAAAAATTATTGTAAAAACTTTTTTTTTAATTGCACAGACATGTATTTTAATGTTCAAAATGACATAGTGATGGCTCTCACTATGTAATTACGTCATCTAAATAAAAATAATAGCAGTGTAGTTTGTGCCATCAACAAACGAGATAATTATAATATATTTAACATCTTTGTTAAATTTCTACTGAAGAATCAAATGTTATCTGTGCCATAAATACGCATCTTTGGGCAATAGTTTATGTCGGTGTTAATGTATTATAGGACATTTGGTGTTCTGTTTAATTAAGAATTTCCATTTCCTATAGAACTTGTGCTTGGAAAATAAAATGTCAATACAAAACTAAATTTATTTAGTGACTTAAAAATGTATATTTTTATTTCAGATACTTAATTCTTTTGTCTTATAATTCCAAAAAAATATAATAATAACTTAAAAACTAACATCTTTTTAGTCAAAATAATTTTACTGCGTATTCAACGAACATTCATCAGATAAAATAGATAGTTTCCAATCCAATAGATCAGTTACTCCACGAAATTTCATCCAACCTCGAAAATATTTCCCTTGAAGTAATATCGGATACCAATATATGTCGTCAGGCCACATTTGATCAAAAGGAAGCTGATCTATATCAAACCACTGGGGTCTCATTTCTAAGAAAATATTGCGGTAAATATTAGTCGTTAAATGAACAAAATAAACAAAATGTCCGTATTATTTTTATATACCTTCTGTTTCTATCGGTACTCCTTCGTATTGAGTAGTAGTAAAAATATGAACTTGCAAAATATCAGGATCCTTTTCAAATTCAAAATCAATAATTCCTACTCGTTTAAGCGAATCAGTTTTTAAACTGCTTTCCTCTTCTAACTCCCTATTTTTTTGTAAATTACGTCGTTATTGCTTTTAGTACTTAGTATTTATAATTTTACCTTTTTGCCGCATTTTCAATCGATTCTCCTGGTTGTACTTTCCCGCCAAATCCATTCCACCGGCCTGATCCAAAGCCCCGCTTTTTCCAGCCAAGTAATACACGATTCGAATCTCTTATTATCGCTAATGTCATTAGTGTACGCATAATGATGAAATTCAGCTCGTATAACTGCAGATGTGAACACAAAAACAATATACAAAAAATGGCACACTGCGGCTTCAATATTTTGGAGCGCCGTCAATGTTTTTAGTGTCGTGTCGTTAGTTACCTTTTAGCTTTCTTCACTAGATGCCACCGCTGCGGGCCACCATTACTACTAGTTGATTGGCTAGCCAGAAAATCGAAAGAAAACTTCTCTTGCCCAATCACAGCTAAGCAACTCAGCAAAATTTACGTTTGTTAATTTCGAAGAAAAAGGGCCGTTGTTTAACAACTTTATTTTCAAAAAGTGACGGGACATTTGAATAACTGGCAAAAATGTCACGAAATGAAATGATGCAGTGTCCGTATGATCGCAACCACAAAGTCTGTGGTGCCCGCTTTCAATATCACGTGGTAAAATGCAAAGCCCAACATCCGGAATTAAGCGGACAGGAAAGAATTTGCCCATTTAATGCTCGCCATCGATTATCTTTTGAAGATTACCCTGGACATTTGTTTAAATGTCCTGATAGAAGTATTTTGTTTCGGGAAAAAATACGAGGAAGGCCGGTCGCAGAAGTGGTGAATCGACCTAGTAATTGCGGGCCAGGAACCTTTAAAAGACCTGATGTAACTGCAACTGAAGAAGATTTTGCTGAATGGGGATTAAGTCAAGATCAAGACACTACCAGTAATGACGTTGAACAAGCAGAAAGTTCTATTAGTCATGACATGAACAGTAGCATAGCAAGTTCTTGCAGCAAGGAAAGTGTGAAATCTGTTGCTAGTGCTCGTTATTTTCCCGGCATAGGCAGATGTAGGAGAAATATCAACAACGACGATGATAAACTGAAATCTTTTGGTCGTGCTGCTTTACGTAAAAGTTAAAAAACTTAAAAAAGTTTTAGTTATCTTTCTTATGTTCACATTTTTAATGTTCTCATTTTTAATGTTTATCGTTTATTTTTGATTCATTAAATTAAAATTCATGCATAATCAAAATGTTGTTAGTGCTTATTTTTATTGCTGGCCACAGAACAATGCCATATAATGAGTGGTATTGCTCGGCGGTTAGCGAGTAAAAGTTCGTTGCTCATCCTAGTGGTTGAATTTGGAATTAAACATTTTCATGACTTAGATCGCCGCCATTTTTCTCTGCCTTAAAACGTGGAAAATGACGGCTCATTTCGTTCCACCGGTAATTCAAGATAATGCAAATGGCTGGGGTCCTTGTTCCGTTCCAGATCAATATAAAGACATGCCGTATCAACCTTTTTCAAAAGGCGACCGTTTAGGAAAGGTAAAAAGCTAAAAATTTAAACTGTGTTCTGCCACATGGCCATATGTCTGCAGGCTTATATTGATCTCAGTAAAATTCATTCTTTAGGTTTCCGATTGGACTGGTTCCACATATCAAGATAGAAGATACGCAAGTAATAATATATGGTAACTTGAAAAAGAAATAAAAACTAATAAATGTTATATTTTATTCAGATAAATATGCTTCCCAATTCGGAGTGGGCAGTCAGTATGCATATTATCATGATGAAGATGAGAGCACGTTTCAGTTGGTGGACACAACTAAAGTTCCGAAACCACTTTATCAGCGAGGTCGTTTCCGCTTGAATCAACGCAATTTGCGTCGTGATCAGCAACGTCAACGTCAACAGCAATTACAAGTTCAATTACAAGTGTTGTCTAAAAATGCAAAAAGTCGTGAGCGGTAAGATAAAAAAAGTTAATAAGTTTCGATATGAGTTATTTGGAATTGTTGAATTTTTTTCTTCGTTTAGCGATCGTCAATGGCAAGTTCGTAAATGGCAAAAGCAACTTGGTGCTCGTCAACGTTTCGAACAAAAAAATCCAGTGCCAATTAAAACTCGTGAAGCTTCGGTTCAAGTTAGACCCGAGTGGCAAGTTGTTGAAGAAATGGATTATCCTCGTTTATCTAAATTATCCTTACCTGGAATCGGCGAAGGAAAAGCAATGTACTTATTTCTATTTTAAATTTATCTTAGTTACTTAATTTTTTTTATTTTGTATTGTAGTAAATTCTGTGGTAGTTTGGAGGCCTACGACAAATCTTATGATAGAGTAACTACTAAGAATGAGAAACGATTGCAGCGTATTAATCGAATTTTTCATAAAGTTACAACTACTGATGATCCAATCATTCGTCAAGTAAAGTTGACAATTTCACGTTTTTTAGTTAATAAATTTAATAACATTTATTGTTTACTTTTATAGTTGGCTAAAACTGAGGGCAATGTTTTTGCTACTGACGCCATTTTGGCAACTCTGATGTGTTGTACTCGTTCTGTATATCCCTGGGATATAATTGTTCAACGTGTAGGCAAGAAGTTGTTTTTTGATAAACGTGATGATTCTGGATTTGGTAAGAATAATAAAGAAATAAAAAACGAAAATAAATTTTAAGCATTTAATTTTTATTTTAGATTTGTTGACCGTTAGTGAAACTTCAAACGAACCCCCACAAGATGAAGGCAACAGCATTAATTCTCCACGCAATCTTGCGTTGGAAGCTACGTTTATTAATCATAATTTTTCGCAACAAGTTTTACGAGTAGGACCGGGTGAAGATAAACTTGCATTCGAAGCAAATCCTTTTGCTCAAGAAGATGAAGAGGGTGAAATTGCATCTGTTGCTTACAAGTATAATTTTATTTTTTTTTTTAAATTAAAGATTATATTAATAATTTATGATTACAATTTAGGTATAAGAAATGGGATTTGGATAATGGAATTGAATTAATTGCTCGTTGTGAACATGACGCGTTTATGGTAGGACCAAATGGAGAACGACAATATATAAACATCAAGGCTCTTAATGAATGGGATTCACGAGTATGATTTTTCTAAGATTCTAATATAACGTTATTTTAATAATTTTATTTTTTAAATATGTTATTGTAGTATAGTGGTAATGTTGATTGGCGTCAAAAATTAGATACTCAACGTGGTGCTGTTTTGGCTAATGAATTAAAGACCAACGGAAGTAAATTAGCTAAATGGACTGTTCAGGCAATTTTAGCTGGATCAGATCAAATTAAATTTGGGTATAAACCGCACATAACAATTATTTACAATTGAAAATAATAATTAATTTATATTTAAATTAACAGTTACGTTTCTCGTGTTCATGTTTGTGATACTTCCAAACATGTACTTCTTGGAACTCAACAGTTTAAGCCGCATGAATTTGCTAATCAGATTAATTTAAGCATGGAAAATACATGGGGTATTTTGCGTTGTTTGATTGACATGTGTATGAAGCTCCCTGAAGGAAAATATTTAATCATGAAGGATCCTAATAAGGTAAGAGATAGATTTATTAAACGTTTTTTGGTACTTGTCTGTTTGACGACCCCCAACATTTTTTTCACTTTTTTCACTTTCTACGTCATAATAATTCTTGTTTAT